>CAXHTJ010000011.1:15215224-15495215 GCA_964019445.1 Populus tremula
AGACGAGAAGATATTATTAATATTTGCTAGTGCCATAAAGATAATAATGACCAAACTAGCAAGCAAAAGAAGAATACAGGGGTTCAAAACAAAAAAGAAAACGGAGGCAAAAAAGGAAAACAAAAATATACTGAGCAAGCATATAATGAACAAAACTTGAATGCCTTACTGATTTGACCAAAGGAGGATCTCATCGGAGCTTCTGAGCAAGTCCATTCCTGTCTAATGGAAGTTTCCTTCGAATGTTTTCAGCTAAAGTACTGTCAAGCGATGAAGAACCAGCTCAAAGACAGTATCACAATCACAAGAATCTCCCGCGAACACCCTCTAGTTTCTAGCTAACCAAATTGTTGGGAAAACTAGGAACAACCGGACACCAATTTACCGGAATACAATTCACAAGTCCCAATTATTTCCTTCTCTGTGCAGTAAAAACAAAATCAAACAATGACCAAATATAATGCAAAAAATCACACAAATCAACACCAAGATTTTTACGTGGAAAACCCGATGCGGGAAAAACCACGGGACCGTAGTCCACCTAAAAACTTCCACTATCAACAATAATGGGTTCACAACTGTTCTTCCTCGGATTCAACTAAGGGATACAACATAATATCATCAAGAACAACTTATTCTCGGATTACAACAAGATTATAAGAGAATTATTGGAGAAAAACTCACAATACTGACAGCCCCGTTTTCTGTCAAAACAGCCAGCTTCCACGCCACTAATCTTCGATCCAACCGTCCAGAATGAAGAGCAACGTGTCTAGAAGCTGCTGTCAAAATTTCAGCCCGATTTCACCGGTGAATGGGCTGGTAATCGAAGGAAGAGCACGGGCTGCTCTGCTGCCTCTTCTTCCTTTCTTTCTCTCGGTTTTCTTCTCCTCTCTTCTGTTTTTCACTGCTGTCATCTACAGTAAATATTTGTGTTTTTAAATTAAAGAGAGCTGGCCAAGTCTCTTGCCAATTAATGTGGTGGTCCCACCATCACATGGTGCAGGACCACACACAACAAATGTCCCCCTCACGCACCATGTGAGGAATTCGCCATACTGACGATCAATATGTAAACTTCAATTTAGGAGGCTCTGACAAGCCTGCTTCCCTTCTACAAAACTCAAGCTTCTCTCTCAGTAGAGGTTTGGTCATCATATCTGACACATTGTCATCGGTATGGATCTTCTCGACAACAAATGACTTCATCTCCATAGCATCTCGAATCCATTGATATCTAACCTCAATGTGCTTTGATCGAGAGTGAAAAGTAGGATGCTTACTGAGATGGATTGCACTTTGACTATCACAGTGCAACACAAAGTTCTCTTGAACTAGGCCAAGTTCATGTAAGAACTTCTTCATCCATAACAACTCTTTGCCCCCTTCAGTAAGAGCAATATATTCAGCTTCTGTAGTGGATAATGCAACACATTTTTGCAACCTTGATTGCCATGAGACTGCTCCCCCTGCAAACTTCATCAAGTATCCTGATGTGGACTTTCTAGAATCAACATCACCAGCCATATCTGCATCTGTGTATCCATCCAACACAGGTTTATTATTACCAAAACATAGGCTGAAACTAGAAGTACCTTTGAGATACCTGAGTATCCATTTCACTGCTGACCAGTGTTCTTTACCAGGATCGGAGAGGAACCGACTAACCACACCAACTGCATGAGCTATATCCGGCCTTGTGCAAACCATGGCATACATCAAGCTACCAACTGCGGATGCATAAGGAACCTTTTTCATCTCATCTCTTTCTTCATCACTTGAAGGACACTGCTTAGAACTTAGTTTAAAGTGGCTTGCAAGTGGAGAACAAACCGGTTTGGAGTTGCTCATGTTGAATCTCTCAAGTACCTTTTGAACATATCTCTCCTGAGATAGCCAAAGTTTCTCCTTCTTCCTGTCACGTGTGATCTTCATGCCAAGAATCTGTTTTGCCGGTCCTAAGTCTTTCATTGCAAAAGACTTGCTTAACTCTTCCTTTAACATCTGAATCTTCTTAGCATCATGGCCAACAATCAACATATCATCCACATACAACAGGAGAATAATAAAGTTTCCATCAAACCTTTTCATAAATACACAATGATCAGAAGTGGTCCTGTCATAACCATGATCCACCATGAAAGAATCAAACTTCTTGTACCATTGTCTTGGAGCTTGCTTTAAACCATATAGGCTCTTTTTCAACTTGCAAACTAACTGCTCTTTACCTTTTGCTTCAAACCCTTCAGGCTGCTCCATGTAGATCTCTTCATCTAAATCACCATGGAGAAAGGCAGTTTTCACATCAAGTTGTTCAACTTCAAGATTCAAACTAGCAGCTAAGCCAAGCACAACTTGGATTGAAGACATCTTGACCACTGGTGAAAAGATTTCTTCAAAATCAATACCCTTCTTCTGACCGAAACCTTTCACAACCAATCTTGCCTTGTACCTTGGTTGTGAGCAATGTTCATCAATTTTCAACCTGAACACCCATTTGTTCTTGAGTGATCTCTTACCTTTAGGAAGCTTCACTAACTCAAAAGTATGGTTTTCATGCAAGGATTTCATCTCTTCTTGCATTGCTTTCAACCACTCACTTTTCTTCTCATGTGACATAGCTTCGTCAAAGCATTCTGGCTCTCCCCCTTCAGTAACCAGCACATACTCATGAGGAGAGTATTTGGTGGAAGGTTGGCGAGGTCTAGTTGACCTCCTCAATTATGGCTCATCTGGAGCTTCCTGCATAACCTGTTCAGGAATAACATCAATATCGTCATTAGCTAATTCAGGATCACCAACTAATGGCTCATTAAGAAAACCACCATTATCATCATTTTGCAAATCTCCCCCGTGATTAGCAGGCATCAAAGGTAACTGTGGAGTAGGTATTGGATTTGAATTAGATGGGATAAAAGTAGTAGACTATGTTTTCTCCTTCTGTTCAAAGTCTTAAATGGTTTGATCTTCAAAGAAGATAACATCTCTGCTTCTCACAATTTTCTTCTCCTTTGGATCCCATAACCTATAGCCAAACTCATCATCTTCAGAGCCCAAGAAAATACACTGCTTTGTCTTGCTGTCAAGCTTAGACCTTTCATCCTTGGAACATGTACGAATGCTCTGCATCCAAACACTCTCAAGTGTGCATAAGAGACATCCTTTCCTTTCCAAACTCTATCTGGAACATCAAAATCAAGAGGAACTGATGGAGAAAGGTTGATCATGGCAACTGCAGTCTTCATTGCCTCACCCCAAAAGGACTTAGGCAGCTTTGCATGAGAGAGCATACATCTAATTCTTTCAACAATGGTTCTGTTCATTCTCTCAGCCACTCCATTCTGTTGTGGAGTCTTAGGAACTGTCTTCTCCAATTTGATACCATGTTCCCTGCAATACTTCTCAAAAGGACCCCTGTATTCACCACCATTGTCAGCTCGAATACATTTCAGCTTTCTACCAGTTTCTCTTTCAACTCTGGCATGGAAATCCTTAAAGACATCAAGCACTTGATCTTTGGATTTCAAACAAGTGGCCCAAATTTTCCTGGAGTGATCATCAATAAAACTAACAAAGTACAATGCACCTCCAAGAGACTTATCAATCATAGAGCAAACATCAGTATGAACTAAATCAAGAACATGTGATCTTCTATGTGAAGGTGATCTTTGAAATGCTACTCTATGTTGTTTACCAACTAAACAATGAGTACATGTGTTCAAGTTCATACCTTTCAATGGAAGGTAGTTCTTCTTGGCAAGGATGCCAAGGCCTTTCTCACTCAAATGTCCAAGTTGTTTATGCCATAAATCAGTAGAGCAATCTTCAATTGCATTCACCTCCCCTTTGATCACCTTGGCTTGTGACATGTAGAGACCCATCTTCTTCCCTTTAGCAATAATTAAGGAATTTCTGGAGAGCTTCCATTTACCATCTCCAAAGTAGTTGTGATAGCCTTCTTCATCAAGAGTACCTGTAGAGATCAAATGTAGGCGCATATCAGGCACATGCCTAACATCTTTGAGTAGCAACTTGCACCCAGTATTGGTTTCCAACCAAATATCTCCAATGCCCACAACACTAGCCATCCCTTGATTTCCCATCCTAACTTGACCAAAGTCACCAGCAGTGTAGGATGTGTAAAAATCACGTCGGGGTGTAACATGGTAAGAAGCTGCTGAATCTGCAACCAGGTGGTATCCTGACATGCAAGATTAACACAACCATCATCACAAACAATGGCAACATCACCATCAAATACAACTGCAGCTGTACCATTCTCTTCATTCTTGTCTTCATCTTTGCCCTTTTTATCTCTTTTGTACTTTCTGCAATCTTTTTGCATATGCCCAGGCTTGTCACAATAATAACACTTGAAACCCTTCCTTGACTGAGATCTTCCTCTTGGCTTCCATTTGCCTTTTTTATTGTTGGATTCTCTATCTTGCTTGCTGTGAGAGAACCTGCTTGGACTTCTCCCCCGACTTTCTACAACAAGTGCATGAGACTCGGAAGTGCTTGTCCCTTTCCTCCTCTTCTCTTCGTTGAGGATACAATCCTTCACTGTTTTCAAAGTGATCTTTCCATTCGGAGTAGAATTGCTAAGTGACACCACCAAAGTCTCCCAACTATCCGGCAATGAACTCAATAGGATTAATGCTTGCATTTCATCGGCTAACTCAAGATTCATCAATGACAGCTGATTCAAGAATCCTTGGAATACATTTATATGCACCGAAGCATCTTCACCATCTCTGTACTTCAAATTCACAAGGTCTCTAATTACAAAAACCTTGATTTGTGCACTCTCCTTGGCAAATGTTTCTTCCAACATCTTCCAAACTGTATAGCAGTCATGCTCTTGAGAAATATGATTAATGGACTTAGAAGATACCCATTTTCTAACATTAGTGGTAGCCTTTCTATTAAGCCCATTCCATTTTGCATCATCCATTTCATCAGGCTTTATTCCTTTACATTCAATCGGCAAAGCCAAATCATTGCAATATAAGTGATCCTCCATCATTGTTTTCCATAGGAAATAATTTGAGGAAGTGAGCTTTGTTGTAACCCATTTTCGGGTCCCCACAAAAAAAAATAAAAATAAAATAAAATAAATAGCCAAAGGAGGTTAGAAAAATAACGGAAGACAAAAGCACTCAGAAAATGGTCAGAAAAATCGGTCAAGGAGGTTAAAAATACAAAGATGAATTTTTGACAATATATTCTTGAATGATAAGAGCCCTGGTGGATAAGAAAATTTGATTTTTGAGGAGAAAAGTCCAAATTTGGAGATTTATGGACTTAATTGGATTTTTAAATTGAATTTATAGAGGATTTGAGTGCAAGAAAAATTGATTTTTAAGTCAATTTGGGCTTTAATTAGAAGAAATTTAAGTTCTGGGGCCAAAATATATTTTTTAGGAATTTATTGGGTCAAATCAGGGGCTTAATTGCATAAATATTGAAGTTTAATGGCCAATTAGGGACTTAATTGAGAAAATCCGAAACTAGGGACCAATTTGGAAAAGGCACGTCAATAGGGGGCTGTTTTGGATTGATCCGGGGTCAAATTGAAGAAATTGAAAACTGGAGGACTAATTTAAACATTGGCGCAGGGAAACCGGGCGACACGTCGCCTGTTACTATTCACTTTCTTCCTCAAAAAGCTGCCTGAGTGGCTGTTTTCCAGGAGCATTTTCCGGATCGTGTGGCCTCCAAATCCGACAAAACTTGCACCAGCATGTCCACATGAAACCCCTTTATCCCGGAGAATGGTCCGGTCGGGTCGGAAAAGTTAGAAATGGCTCCGTTGAGTGGCTCAAAGTGGCCACCTCGGGCAGTTCACAGCCTGGAGCTGCCAAATTTGGCAGCTCGAGGTGCACACTTTGAGCCAACAGTTGAGATGCCTCCCAACTGAATCAAGGGCTGAAATTTTTCCCCAATGTAGACAATGTTGCCCTTTTGCACCGCCTATAAATAGAATCTCTGTTGAAGACCTGAGGGGGGAAAAAAGGACACACAAAGTCGGACGAAAACCAGCCATTACTGCCCAGTTTTCCTGCAACCAACCTCTTTTTCTCTTTCCCTCTCCGTCGTTGGCCCTCATCAACCACCACCATCATCACTCGTCTTCTCACCGACATCTCCACCTCAAGCAGCCACCAAAACGTCACACACGGTGGTTGCATCATCTTCTCCCCAGACGTAGCAGCACCATTGAAGAAAAGGCAGCAACCCGCGCCTCTGCTGCAAGAAGAAGAAGAACAAAGCCATCATCGCCAGCTACCACTATCTTCCTAGTCGACAACAACACAGTTGGGAGCAGAAGGAGAAAAGGGAAGCAGAGGAGAACATAGCTGAAGAGGAACGCAGAGAAGAAAAGGAAGAAAGGCTGAACACCGCACTCCACGGTCACCGACCACCGTCCAAGTCCTCCACAAAGCTGCCATAGAGAGGGAAGAACATTGCTGACTAAAGGAAACCAAGAGAAGAAGCAACGCCTCTGTAAAGGGGAAGAAGAAGAGAAAACAGCTGTTGTCATCGAGCTTCCCAACCACTGCCACCGTCAGAACCACCGTGAGCCCCCATTGGCTTCCTGTCCACCGCCACCAGCATCACTAGGAGTGTTCGCCATCGACTTCAGCATCGTTTCTGCCACCAGGTTTGCACCCCCTTCGTCGTTGTGCATGCACCATTTCCTTGCATTTCACTGTCCGCACCAAATATAATTCACGTGAACAGTGAAATGCTATTTCACTGTTCACACCAAAACATATTTCACTGTTCACATGAGGCCTGCTGGGTTCAGCCCAGCCACGTGGGCCCCGCTGGGTCCAGCCCTAAAAAAATATATAAAAAAATAAAAATTCTTCAAAAATTATTTCAAAGAATTTGTGATTTTTCTGTAATTTTATTACTATATTTTGGTCAATATCGGTTTGTATTTTTATATTTTAAAGATACAAATCCAGTATTAAAATATCCGGTTTTCGTCAACAAAAAAAATGTTTATTAAAAAAAATGTTTTGTTTTCATGCATACGGCCAATACTCTAACATGTTTTGAATGTTCTTTTTATATAAAAAAAATATTGGAAGTTTTGAAATGTGTTTTCACATGAATTTCTTAAACACCACAAAAATTGTTTTCTTGCATTTCTAGATTTTACAACATGTTTGTAGAACTCCAAAGGGTATTGGCCAATATTCCAAAAACTATAAAAATCTTATTTTGGGGGGGGGATTCATCTATTATTCACCGCTAATGTTTGGATAAAAAAATCCTTAAAGGATGAATATCCAAAATATTATTGAGAGTAATAAATCTGCACACATCCTTGAAAGAAGCCTTGATTATAATCGAGGACATTTCAAAACTTCAATTTTTTTACTCCACGGTTTATGAGCCGTGAAAGTATGAAATACTAAGGCGAAAGGAGGCTTTTAAAAGCGCTTTGAATTTCCTTAGATTTCTAAATTTTTTGTCCCTCCTTCTTGCGATTTACGAGTCGCAAACTCTTGAAATACTAAGGGAAAAATGAGCTTTCAAAGCACATGGAATCTCCTTGGATTTCTATCCAAATAAATTTTATTTGAATCAAACCTAGGAAAATTGACGGGACTAGAAAACACCAACACCATAGATTATAGAGCAAACCAAACACCAAGCAGCTTACCTTAGGTAGGGCGTACTAGGGGTGCTAATACCTTCCCTTTACGCAACCAGTCCCTTGCTTTAGGATCTCTGAAAGACCAGTTAGGGTTCCTAGTGACCAAAATAGTAGGTGGCGACTCCAAAGAACCAAATCAGTAAAACAAAACGAAAGTCGCCAATCGAATATCGCAAAACAAAATTTTGGATTTTTTTTTTGGGGTGCGACAAGCTTTATCATGCCCGAATCTTCCTTCTCCATTTTAACTGCACAAGAAATTCAATCTACACAACCAGTGCTCTGATACCACTTGTTGGGAAAACTAGGAACAACTGGACACCAATTTACCGGAATACAATTCACAAGTCCCAATTATTTCCCTCTTTGTGCAGTAAAAACAAAATCAAACAATGACCAAATATAATGCAAAAAATCACACAAATCAACACCAAGATTTTTACGTGGAAAACCCGATGCGGGAAAAACCACGGGACCGTAGTCCACCTAAAAACTTCCACTATCAACAATAATGGGTTCACAACTGTTCTTCCTCAGATTCAACTAAGGGATACAACATAATATCATCAAGAACAACTTATTCTCGGATTACAACAAGATTATAAGAGAATTATTGGAGAAAAACTCACAATACTGACAGCCCCGTTTTCTGTCAAAACGGCCAGCTTCCACACCACTAATCTTCGATCCAACCGTCCAGAATGAAGAGCAACGTGTCTAGAAGCTGCTGTCAAAATTTCAGCCCGATTCACCGGTGAACGAGCTGGTAATCGAAGGAAGAGCACGGGCTGCTCTGCTGCCTCTTCTTCCTTTCTTTCTCTCGGTTTTCTTCTCCTCTCTTCTGTTTTTCACTACTGTCATCTACAGTAAATATTTGTGTTTTTAAATTAAAGAGAGCTGGCTAAGTCTATTGCCAATTAATGTGGTGGTCCCACCATCACATGGTGCGGGACCACACACAACACAAATACCCCATAAGACACTGAAGTTAACGACCATGTAAGCCTCCAGTGACCATCATATGAGCAACCTAGGGTTTGAACCTGAGACCACAGAGGGAGCAAACCTCTTGGTCTCAAGCTTTTACCACTGGGCCACCACCTAGATGGTTTCGTCATGCTTACTTTATCTCCACGCCTGGTGTCACAATAAAAGTACAACGCCTGGTGTCACAATAAAGTACAGACAATTTAGCTCTCAGAAATTAGAATCTCACCAATATCTGAAAACTTATTTGGAATCTCTCCAAATAATGAACAAAAATTTCATAAAACTTAATCTGTCATTTACTAATTAGAATGGGGCTTTTAAATAGTCAAATTACAAATAACTGAAAATTACAAACAACTAAAATTGATAATTAAGCAATTAATTATCCGTTACATAAAATAGTACCCATGTTCCACCAACTTTAATGGACACCATAAAAGAAATAGAAAAATAGTTGTAAATGATAATTAATAAGGATAGTGAGCAGTTATTGACAATTAAAGGAAATAACAAAACAGATGCAAATACTTATTGAAACTGATTATTATGATGGCCACATAGTCAAGTAAAGGCAAATGCATCAACGCCCTATTTTAATTGAATTTGATGTTGAGCATTTAATTTCAACTTATCTATTACTTCATGATTCAGCAAGCTTACATTTGAAGTATGTAATGTTAAAGAATCATCTTAACACAGTAGTTTAAACTATTAAATAAGGTTTTAGAATATAATTTATATTATTCTCTAATATCCCGTAAGTGAAAGCACTTTTCAGCTAAAGTATTGTCAAGCATTGAAGAACCACCTCAAAGACAGTATCACAATATTCACAAGAATCTCCCAAGAACACCCACTTGTTTCTAACTAACCAAAACCCCTCATAATACACCAAAAGCCTTGCTTAAAATGGCTTTGCGTTGGAATTTGCCTTTACACAAATAATTCCAAACAAGAAGTAGGTCTGCAATAGAACTCGGTATACAACACTGAAAATCCAACCATTTAATAAATCTGCACCAACATTTCCATACATAGGAGCAGTGGAGGAAAAGATGGGGTACTGATTCATTGTTTACTTCACAAAAGGGACGATGAGCTTCCTTTAACGGAATTATGTTCCTTTGAGCGAAAAATTCCTCTGTATTAACTTTCCCTTGAACCATATGAACATTTCAACTTTTGGTGGGGTTAATCCTTTCCATAGCAGGCTAGTTGGGAAGGATGAGTTTCCTGGATAATCTGTTTTGTCAATAAGATTACTGCATGAGTTTCAGACAAGTAGCTAGGGTTATTATAAAAATTGAAAAAATAACTTTCTATCAACCGGCATGGACAAATAAAATCCTATTGTATTTGAGCAAGTTGATGCATATGGTCTTTAATTAAGATTTTTTATTGTAGTTGACCCCATTAGTATACATGTTGCTTAAGAAATTTTTTAATTGTAATTGGCCCCACTAATATAATTTTTTAATATTTCTTAATAATAATTGATCTTTGGCATGCAATAATTGCATATAGACACGAGATTACTGCAACACTAATGGGCTCAACTACAATAAATATATTAATTAAAGACCATATACATTAACTTGATTCGATGCAACTGGAAGTCATTTTTAATTATATCGAATTTAATAGGTTGTAAGCATTTCTTTTCTTTTTTTAGGAATAGTAAAGGAGGTGTAGAAATACTAAGTCCATGTTGAATAAAGAAATATAAAGGTAATATATAAAGTTGAAAATAGATTACTTAACATAAAACTTACGTTTTTTGAATGAAATTCAAACTCAACTATATATCATAATTTATAAATTATAACAAGAACGTACCTGTTTACAATAAAAACTCAAAACAATGTAACCCACGATTTATTCAGTGGTATTGTCCACAATGAAAAGGCAAGAAAGCGTAACACATGATTAAAGTTGGTTGGTTAGCAGGATATTGTAGATAATTTGTTAGATGATTTGTATTAAGTTAGATATGTTATTATACTGGCATACAAACCCGACAAGACAAAAGGCAAGGGATATGATAAAATGAAAAATGAGACACACAAGAATTTATGTGGTTCACCCAACTAGACTACTTTCATGAGCAAGTATAGAAGGATTTTACTAAGTAATGTGAGAATTACAGCCTCTCTCAAATAATAGGAGAAAAACTAAAATCTCTCTATTACTAGGAGAAAACACCTCACTTACTCTCTCACAAATACCTCACAACTTTATGGGATTACTTTCCCTCTCTCACTCTTCTCTCTTCTCTCTCTTGGTGTGTTCAATAAGCTTGGATGCATTGCCTATTTATAGGCAAGCATCCATGCAAAGACAATGCACAAGTGGAGTGGCAAGTGGCACAATTAGTGCCAAATAATTGACACCAAGTGTTGCAAGTGGCACTAAGGTGCTTGCTAGCTCTTCACATTCTCCCACTTGAAGACTTTGATGATTAATCAAGTCTTCACACTTGATCATTTGTGATTCTTCTATCCTTTTTATACTTGCCATCTTCATGCTGCTTACGTTTCTGCTAGGCCACAAGAGGATCTGCACCATATATACTTATCAGTGTTGACTGGTTTGGTAAAGCATCTGCTGGGTTTTCCTTTGTGTGAACCTTCTGAAAATCCACACTTCCATCTTCCACCACTTCGCGAACAAAGTGATACTGAACATCTATATGTTTTGTTCTTGAATGAAACGCTGGATTCCTTGCAATATGCAAGGCACTCTGACTATCACAATACAAAAGAATCTTCTCTTGTTTGTGCCCGAGCTCCTCCATAAGTTTCTTCAGCCATATTGCTTCTTTACAAGCTGTGTAGCTGCCATATACTCAGCTTCTGTTGTGGATAACGCTACAACAGTCTGAAGTTTAGAGACCCAGCTCACAGCTCCTCCTGCAATTATGAACACATAGCCTGTAGTGGATTTTCTTTTCTCAAGGTCACCAGCAAAATCTGAGTCAACATAACCTCTGATAGTAAATTCTGATCCTCCATAACATAATGCGGCATCTGAGGTACCCTTGATGTATCTCAAGATCCTCTTAATAGTATTCCAATGCTCTCTACCAGGATTTGCCATGTATCGACTAGCTGCTCCCACTGCTTGTGCAATGTCTGGTCTTGTACATATCATGGCAAACATTAAACTTCCCACTGCTGATGCATACGGTACTCGAGACATCTCCATCCTCTCTGCTTCATTGCTAGGAGACATACTTGAGGATAATTTGAAGTTAACAGGAAGTGGGGTGGAAATTGGCTTACAATCTTGCATGTTGAAGCGTCGCAAGATCTTCTTCAAATAATTCTTCTGAGAAAGCCAAATCTTCCTCTTACTTCTGTCTCGGTGAATTTGCATCCCTAGAATCTTGTTTGCTGGTCCCAAGTCCTTCATATCAAACTCCCTAGCCAACTGTGCCTTCAATTCTTGGACTCGATCTTTGTTGGGGCCTATTACCAACATGTCATCCACGTACAACAACAGAATGATGAAAACATCATTTTCTTCAAACCTCTTGTAATACGTACAATGGTCTGAACTGAGTCTGTTGTACCCAAGGCTAATTATGAAGGAATCAAATCTCTTGTACCAACACCTCGGCGCCTGTTTGAGACCGTATAGAGATTTGTTCAACCTGCAAACCAAGTTCTCCTTGCCTGTTTCAGCAAAACCCTCTGGTTGGAGCATATAAATTTCTTCTTCAAGTTCTCCATGAAGAAATGCAGTTTTCACATCTAACTGCTCTAAGTGAAGATCAAATATAGCACACATTGCCAAGACTACTCTGATTGTAGTAAGTCGTACCACCGGAGAAAATATCTCATTAAAGTCTATTCCTTCTTTCTGAGCATATCCTTTCACCACCAATCTTGCACGATACCGCTCCACTTGATCATTGCCATCACGCTTTATCTTGTAAACCCATTTGTTGCCAATGGCCTTTCTTCCTTGTGGTAGCGGAACAAGATCCCAAGTGTTATTCTTGTGCAGAGCTTCAATCTCCTCTTGCATTGCTGTCATCCACATAGATACATCTGTGCTTTTGATAGCCTCATGGAAAGTTGATGGCTCTCCATCCTCTGTTAGAAGACAGTATGCAATGTTGCTCTCAGTAACATATTCTGAGTGCCAAGCCGGTGGTCTTCTTTCACGAGTTGACCGTCGAACTTCAGGAGTTTCAGACTCTATTTGTTCTTGTTCTTCATGCTCTGGTGCAGCTTCAGAAGAAGTATGATTCTGAGTATTTTCCATCTGGACTTCTGTAGTCTCCTTTAAAATGCTATTATTTTCTTCCATTTGCATTTTATCTTCTGCAAATATGACATCTCTGCTGATGACTACCTTGTGGGCAGTGGGATCCCACAAGCGATACCCCTTCACTCCATCAGCATATCCCAAGAATACACATTTTCTGGATTTTGAATCCAGCTTGCTGACTTCTTGAGTATTGTACATCACGTACACAGGACTTCCAAATATATGCAATCGAGAATAATCAGCTGGCTTTCCAGTCCACATCTCCATCGGTGTCTTCAACTCAATTGCAGTTGACGGAGATCGATTTATCATAACAGGCGGTATTGACTGCTTCTGCCCAGAATGACTTTTCTAGACCTGCAGCCTTCAACATTGCTCTTGTTCTTTCCAATAGAGTTCTGTTCATCCGCTCTGCCACTCCATTTTGTTGTGGAGTGTATGCCGTTGTGAACTGCCTTTTGATACCTTCATGTTGACAGAAGTTATCAAATTCATCACTGGTATATTCTCCTCCATTGTCAGTCCTCAAACACTTGATCTTTTTTCAGATTCTCTGCGCTTTGAAGGTTTTAAAACTGCGAACACATCTGCCTTCCTTCTAATCGGATACACCCAACATCTCCTGGAGAAGTCATCTATGAATGATACAAAGTATCTTGCTCCTCCCAAGGATACAACCGGTGCTTGCCAAACATCAGAGTGAATCAGGTCTAAGATGCATTTGCTCTTAGTTGTTGACGTGCCAAACTTCAACCTGTGTTGTTTACTTGTAACACAGTGCTCACAAAAAGGTAAAGTAACCTTTGTAAGCCCAGGGAGTAACTTCTGATCAGAGAGAACCTTTAAACCTTTCTCTGACATGTGGCCTAGTTTTTGATGCCACATCATCGTCTTCTCTTCTGCAGGACTGGCTGATGCGATTGATGCTTCTGCCTCTGATGTGTTTCTCCCATTAATACAAACATTTTGCAACTGTCTTTCTTGCCTTTAAAACCACCAGCGCGCCTTTGACAATTTTCATGATTCCATTGTCTGTTCGGATCTTACAGCCAAGACTATCAAATTGTCCTACGGACAAAAGATTCTTCTTTAAGTCTTTCACATGTCGCACTCCTGAAATAGTACGAATTAAGCCATCATACATCTTCAATTTGATGGTGCCAATGCCAGAAATCTCTACAGCATGATCACCCATGAACACTGCCTCCAGAGATAGGTTCATATGTATGGAACCAATCTCGTCTAGGGGTCATATGCCATGTTGCTCCTGAATCCATTAGCCAGACCTCAGTGAGCTCTTCTCTATCTGTAGAGATTGTTGCTGCTTCACTATATAAAACCTCCCATCTTCTGAGGTGCTTGCAACACATCCTTGAGGTCTTGATGACTCTGCAGTATTCTCTATACCCTTTTTAAACCAACAATCCTTTTTGAAGTGCCCTTTTCTGCCACAGTTGTAGCATTTCACATCTTCTTACTTCTTGATTTGGACCTCCCCTGCCTTTGACTCCCACTGAGCCACGTTCCGTTGATCTTCCTCTTGACACAATAATGCCTCTGCTTGGTTTGAACTGTTTCTGTCTCCTTTGTTTTTGCGCCTATTTTCTTCTTCCAAGATAGCGGCTGCAACATCATCGAAGACTAAATAGTCTGAGAGGATATTATTGGTCAAGTTGATAATGAGCTGATCATACGAATCAGGAAGACTTTGAAGTAGAAGCTCTGCACGTTCATTTCCTCTATTTGTTGACCCAACGTAGTGAGTTGTGAAAATAGAGTTCTTATTGTGTTGATGTGGTCAGTCACCGACGTGGTTTTGCCATTCGAAGGGTATAAAGTCTCCGCTTTAAGAAAATCTTATTGTGCAAAGACTTGGACTCGTATAGCTTTGTTAGAGTCCCATATCTCCTTAGCTTTTCTTCTCCGCCACACTTGATAATACTTCATCAGCTAATGCTAAATGTATGTTAGCAATAGCATTGCCATCCATCTCATTCCATTTTGCATTATCAGTGATCTCCGCGGGCCGATCCCCAATTGCTGCCAAGCAATTGTCTTTCCTCAAGATTGCCTTGATTCTCATTTTCCACAGTGAGAAATTACTCCCCTTGAACCTCTTAATCTCGTACTTTGCTGTCATTTTATTCACCGTGATCTATTCAGCTATCACCATTTCACAGATATGTAATGTATATAGAAATAGTATCGTGTGAATAATACTTGACTAAGTAAGTTCCCAGAAAAGATTGGAGGGGTCACAAACGGTCCCGCTTAAAACCTATTCTCCTTATACAGAACTTCCTAGACTGTATTTAATCATCGCACTGACTTTCTATATACGCCAACAGTAACGTGAGTGAACAATACTGTATGGATGAATAGTGTTGTATAGGTGAATAGTAACCGTACACATGAATAACTTTTGTGTGTTAACAACACCAACCAAGAAGGCTCTGATACCACTGTTAGGATACTGGTATGCAAACCCGACAAGACAAAAGGCAAGGGATATGATAAAATAAGAAATGAGACACAAGAATTTATGTGATTCACCCAACTAGGCTACGTTCACGGGTAAGTATAGAAGGATTTTACTAAGTAATGTGAGAATTACAACCTCTCTCAAATAATAGGAGAAAAATTGAAATCTCTCTATTACTAGGAGAAAGCACCTCACTTACTCTCTCACAAATACCTCACAACTTTGTGGGATTACTTTCTCTTCAGTCTTCTCTTCTTCTATCTTGGTGTGTCTAATAAGCTTGGATGCATTGCCTATTTATAGGCAAGCATCCATCTATTGGACATTTAAAAAGGCTTGTTTCGTTGAATTTGGAGGGATGTTGCAGGCTAAAAACTCTTCCAGAAAGCATTTGCAACTTGAAATCCATTGAAACTCTAAATATTAGTTTGTGCTCACAACTTGAGAAATTACCAGAATTCTTGGGTGATATGGAATCCTTAACTGAGTTGTTAGCAAATGGAACTGCAATTAAGCAACTTCCCGCTTCAACTGGGTATTTGAAGAAGCTAACAAGGTTATCATTGGTTGAATACAGCTACAAACACGATCTACAATCTAAATCATGGTTTTCTCGATTTTCTTCATGGCTTTCATGGCGAAGCTGTTCTACCTCCATAGCTATGCTACCTACTCCTTTAACTGGTTTGACCTCATTGAAAGAACTAGATATAAGTTATTGTGGTCTCCCTGAAGCTTCAAGCTCCATTGATATTGGGAGTTTGTCCTGTCTTGAAAAGCTGAATTTTTCAGGGAGCAAATTCTCCAACCTGCCTCCTAGTATTGGGCACCTTCTTAATCTTAAGGATCTGTGGCTTCGTAGATGCCCAAATCTATTCCTATCAACCTCAGAACTTCCATTAAGTTTGACGAGGTTGTATGCTTGTATTTGCTCGACAATGGAAAGAGTGCCAGTTCTCGGAGAAAAGAGACTCTTAGTTACTTCAGTTGGCTGCCTAAATTTAATAGAGTTTCGGGAGAAGGAACTTCTGGACACTAGCTCATCCATTCTGAACTTTGATGACTGCAACGATTTATCAAATAATTATAATGAAACTCTAGTTCAGGTACTCTCTGTTTCTCCTTTTGTCTCTCTTACACTTGAACACACATAAATAGCATGTGAATTGTTAATTAATTAAAACAAAAAAAACTGACCTTATTTCCTTGAAAACAACAGGAATTGTTCAAAGGTGAAATGTGTGAGATTAGCTTTTCTGCCAGTGAGATACCAGAATGGTTCAGCTTTCGGGGAGAAGGATCTTCATTATCATTTCATTTACCTTCAGTTTTAGGTTCAGATGGTAATCAACTCCAAGGGTTGTCTATGCCACGTCTTTAGAAGGGTCATTTTCTCCGTGTAGAACTCTTTTAAGAAATAAGAGCAACGGTAAGGTAATGTTTGAAAGGTCCAGCAGCATCAAATTTGACCCAAGTTCCACTAGGTTCAGATGATAATCTTCTCGAGAATCTTTTATATATTAAGATTTATTTATTATTTATTTAAACATGTATAACCATGACAATGTTGTTAATGAGAACAAAAAACTAGAGGTTCGGAGGACTCAAAAGCCAGTTTTAGGTTGAATGACATGCTTGCATTTTAGAGCAGATTTTAGGCAATATTCTTTGTATGGACATTGTGTTGGCTACTTGATTTTGACTATTTTTACTTTGCTTATTTGCATCAACATCTTCACATGAGTTCGTGAATCAATAATTTAGGGTCAATTCACATCAATAGTCATGATTTCTGAATTTTAATTCTAGAGTTTTGTTTTTACACTGAAACCTATTTTGATCAAATTATAACTATTGATCAATAATCGATGATGTTTCTTACTCAATTATTTTTTATTAATTGATTTTCAACATGCCTATGTCCTTAGATTGTTCATGTCTGATCTAGATTTAAATCATGTTTACTGGACATGTTCTTTGTGTTTTTGAGTTGTCTGGTTTCGATCCATTTTTGCCAAAAACAAAATTATGTTTTGTGTTTTTTGCAAGTTTGATATATTTTGGGTTTGGTTTATTTTTTGGGTCAAACCAACATTTTTTTATTCTATTTATTATCGAACCAAAGATTTGTGGTCACCCAAATTGAATCAAACTCGGGTTAGATGGGTAAGGCCTTGTTTGGATAAAATAAAAGGTTTCCTTGTATATGAGCAAAAATCCTAAAACAAATATGGGAGCATTTCTTAAAATTAAGAAAAAAAATCAAAAACTATTTTTGCATGTTTAAAAATATAAAAAGTATTTTATGAATTTTACAACCAGATTATAAAATTCTAAAAGATTTTGGCCTACATTTTAAAAATATTGGAAACTTATTTTTTTGCAAGAAAATATATTATTCACTTTTAATATAAGAATAAAAAACTTACAAATGGGTTCATATCCAAAATATTAGTAAGGATAATAATTTATTATTAATCACTTTTAATATAAGGATAAAAAAATTATATGTGAATCAATATCCAAAATATTATTGGAAGTAATATAACTCATTCACTTCTAATATAAATGTCGCACTTGACATCACTACGATCTTAAAAAAATCAATGAAAAGAACAGATTTCTGGCACTAGTATTATGGTCACTATGGTTAGCAGATATTCTATGGTACGAGACTGATTACGCAAAATAAAAGATATTATCACCTCTTAAGCGTCCTACTTGAGGTAAGCTGTATTACAGGTTTTGTTTAAACTGCTAAGGGTTTGTTGTACTATACTATCTGGATTTACTTGTAATATTCTTGACTCTGTTGTCAATGAATATTCAAATATAGATATTTCCAACTCTATCGTTGGTAAATATTATAACAAAAAAATATATGATATTCTTGCTTGGGATAATGAATAAACAAGTAAAATGAGTTTAAATCAATGCATACATATTTTTTTTATTTTTATATAAAATATAAAAAATGTATATTATACTAGATTTACATTTCAAAGTAAAAATTCACAGATCAATTATATAGTGAAATACCTAAACAAAATGTGAGGGACTTACAAATAAATTCAAAAAAATCCACAAATTTTTTTGAAATTTTTTGATATTATAAATAGATTTATTTGATTAAATGTCAAAACAAAAAGAAATAAAATAAAAAGGATTAATATAAGGGTATGTTTTCTCAAAGACACCCCTGGCTCAAAACAGATTAAGCTAGTTCGGCCTCAAAGATTCGAAGAGCGGGGGAAAAGATGAAGGGAGACTTACCTGGTAGTTCTGGAGATGCAGACGTGATGGCTCAAAACAGATTGGGCTGGCTGGGCCTCAACCCCAGCTGACTTTTCTTTTTTTCTTTTTTTTTTCATCCGATCTGATTACTGGTTGAAACTAGATTAGATTGGATGGGCCTCAACTCCAGCTGACTTTTCTGTTTTTTGTTTTTGTTTTTTTTTATTGACCTAATAACCCGGCAGGACATCATGCGCGCGTAAAATGTTCACGCACGCTTGCTACAGAAGATGGTGAATTAAAATTCAAGCAACAGTAAGAAATGAATTGGATTCGAAGGGCGGGGAAAAAGATGAAGGGAGACTTACCTGGTAGTTCTGGAGATGCAGACGTGATGGCGGATTGGTCGGCTGCTGTTTTCTCTTCTTTTTCTACTTTTCCTTAGTCTCTTCTATGATCTTCCTCTGTGCGTTTGTCTGGTTGTTCACCTTCTTCTCTTTCTTTCGTTATCTGTTCCCTCTCTGTCTTCTGTCTTCTGTCTCTGGTGCTGGAGATGGCGAAGACAATGGTCACTCTTTCCTTCTCTTTCTGTTTTCTCTGTTCGTCCTTGTTATATGCTCCCTCTGCGTTGTTCCTCAGTATTACCTTCGTTCCTCCCCTGCTTTTCTGGTTCGTTCCCTGTCCCCCCAGTTTCTCCTCAGTTCGTCCTCTCGTTCCCTCCCCCCTGTGTTGTGTCCTCTCTCCGTTTGCTCGTCTTCTATCTCTGGTTTTCCGGTCTGTGTTCTCTGATTTTTTTTTGTCTACTCCTCCTTTGTCATGACTCATGGCCTTTCTCTGGCTTTTATAGCCAAAGAATGCCATGCGGTCGCCTCCAGATAATGAGGCGACCTTGCATGGACTTTAATGCAGGAGTAATGGTCGACAACTCTTCGTGGACGTTTAGCAGGCGTGGCGTGGCGTTTCTTTCCCCTGGTTTGGCGAGGTGAAGAAGACGAACAATATCTTTTGGAAACGGCGCCGTTCTCGGGATGGGAATGGCCATTTTCGATTTGGTCATTAAAGTGTTGCAATATTTGTAATCAAGCCCCCTGAATAAATTGTAATTGGACCCCTTTATTTTAACGTCATTCACAAAATGGTCCTAGGTTTTAATTGCTTGCAATTTTAACCCGTATCAGCCCTAAACTTTGTTATTTCTTCAATTAAGCCCATGATTTCATTAATTAAAGTAATTTCAATTAAATTCTCAAACTTATCAATTCTTCAATTAAGCTTTTTTTTATTAATTAAACTACTTCAAAATTTAATTAAGTCTTCAAACTTTCAATTTATATTATCTTGACCCAAATTTCAATTTATTCTTTATTCATTTAATTCCTTTTTTATCTTTTATTTTTTCATTTCATTCATTTATTTTTCATTTTTTTATCATCACTTATTTTATTATTTTTTCTATTACTCTTTATAAAAAAATAAAATAAAAAATAAAAAGAGTAAAAAATTGAGTTATGATAATAAGGATAAAAATTGATAGGAGGTTTATTTAAAATATTAATTGGAATGACGCGATAGCTAAAAATTCCAAATTTATCTGGAAAGAATTCTCAATTATGATTGAGGATATTTCAACATGTATTCCATTGCACAAGAGTCATAAAACATTCACAATACAAATGAAAGTGTGAAATTTCAATAATCACCAAATTTCTTTTTATTTCTAACTTCAACTTTCTTTTAATATCTTTTTAAACCGGGATCTTTTAGACCAAATGCTTGATCTTGCTAACTAGAATTGGTTCATCGTAGCAAACCTATTATAGTAGGCTGATATAATTTAGAAATATTTTCAAACCATAACAATTATAAAAAAAAATGATATAATTTACATCATGTAAAAATATATTAGAAATGTTAATACCTTTTATTTATACAATTATTTTTTTATTCAACTAAAAACCTCTCAACCCATGTGAAAGGGTCGCTCTAACATCGTGTCTGGCCCCTAGCATATGGCATATACACCTATTACAAAACTGCAACAAACAAACTCTAGCTAAAAATATATATATACAATTAACCTAGCTAATTTTGTTAATCAAGGAACCCAACTTTATTGATATTTTATATTTGGACCTTCAAAATATTCATTATTTAAAATTATTTATGAATTTGATAAATTTGGTTGGAACGATAATCAATGACACTAGTTATAATAATAATAATAATAATAATAATATGGGAAGAAAATTATATGTACCTAATTAAAATATTCTATACTGAAAAGAAATATTAAGAATATGATATTGTGCCAGATACACATCTGGTCACTACATAATGACAGTTTTCCAGGGTTATTGCTTCCACTAAGAAAATCTGGCAACTGGGGACTATACCAATATGAGTTAATGTTTGTTCGCACACCAATTCATGAGTTTCAGTGTAGGGAACGGAAGCAATAGGGAAGGAAGAATTGAAAGCAGAGAATCATGATTTTATTAATTTATTTATTTTGCGTTTTGATAGATTTTAAACCAAAATGCTAGTAACAGAAAAGGCAAGGGCCAAGATAACAAGGAATTATTTGCGAGAGATGGGGCGAAGATATTTGGAAATCTTGCAAATATTTGTCTATGTTCTCGTGCATTTTTTATAGTAGAAAAGCCTGTTTTGAAATATTTTGGGTCAAATAATATCTTAAAAATCTTCAAAAAACACGCGTAAAGATCCAGATTATCTGTACCAATGAAAACGAAGACCGACACAGCCGCTAACATCAACTCAAGAGCTAAAGTCTACTTGTCTCCAAAGTTATGGTACCTCAGAGCTACTGTATTAGAACCCAGGACATTTTCCCGTTGATGCCGTTAAATGAAACCGTAGTTCAGGTCAAAGCCCAACTAGGTTTCCAAGTGCAAAAAACAAAGACTTCAACCTCACGTAACCACTCCGTCATGGAACGAGGATTTATTATTTGTAGCTGCTGAGCCATGTAGTGATCAATTGATTTTCACATTAGAAAACCGGCAACCAAAAGGGCCGGTTACAATCGAGAATCTTCTTTTGATTATTGAATTGCATGTGAGAAGTTGGATTCGAACTTTCCAATCAATTTCACATCCAGGAGTCGGTCCAATAATCTCTTTCATCAACATTGCCATTCCCTCTAGAAATTCTACTATTATTGCTACTATTATTATTCGTCATTTAGCTAGCAATGTGACTTTCAAGGAAAGATGAAATTGCTACTATTATTCGTCATTTTCTCAGAAGATGCTATGGCTATTAGTCAATGCAAGACGTAAAGTTCACGGCCCAGCAAACTATCATACAGCATAATAGCTCTTTATTTGTGTGCAAATCTAGATGTAAAAGAAGAAGACAGGTTCAACGTAACTTCCTTTTTTTTTTTTTAACATGGATGTCCGGTCCAGCTTGCACGCATCTCAACTAATTTTACAGGCCTTGAAGTTAATAACCATATAAATTTCCAATAACCATTAAATAAGCAACCACATTCTCGAACCTGAATGTAGCTTCCTTTCTTCAATCAAAAGGTTGAGGCCATAATAATCTTTGCAAGTGAGGTTTTCAACATAGATATTAAAGTTGATAGCATGACAGCGTGCTGTTATAGCCTGTTTGTTTGTTTTTGTTTAAAATCTATTTTTAAAAAAATTATTTTTTTATTTTAATTTTTTTTATATGTTTTCACAATGATTTTTTTATGGAATATATATATATATATAAATAGAAAATGTTTGCTAACTAATAGGTTAAACCTTCTATTTCTTCTCAACTTAGTAGTAGAGCCTTAACATATCAAAACTTCTATTTCCCTCTCCTGGACTCTATTACTGCCGACTTCTCCCTCCACCAAACCAAAACTGCAGCCCCGTGCAGGTCAACACCTCAGAGGCAACTGTTGGTGGCCCTTTCCTATAGCAACAACCTCTTTCTCTTGCCAAGCAGAAGAATGATACTTCTTCTCATGTTTTTATCGTTTCTCTTCATATTATTGTCCTACTTGCTTTAATATTTAGTGATGTTTTTCTTTGATGGTTTTTGTTACTTTATTATTTTTATCGATGTGCATACAGAATATATATAGTATTATTCTCTTGTTGAAAAATCTAATGTGTATTCTACATTCCATCATTTTCAAGTGTTTATTGAACTTCAGTTTTTATATAAAATTAAATCTATTCAAATTGTTTGGGATGGTGAATATTGTAAGTTAAATAGTTTTTTCTACACTATTGATATTCATCACAAGTTAATTTGTCCTCACACACATGAGCAAAATGGCACCGTTGAGCGTCATCATCGATATATTGTCGAAACTGGCCTTACCCTTATCGGACAATGTAGTGCTCCATTACAATTTTGGAATTATGTGTTTGGATTATTAGTATATCTAATCAATCGTATACCTATTCTTGTCCTCCAAAATCAATCTTTGTTTAAGCGTATGTTTCATTGTACTTGTTATTATGATTTTCTGCGTACTTTTAATTGTCTTTGCTTCTCTCTTTTTTGTGTTTGTATTATGCTCATAAGTTGGATTTTAGTTCATCTCCATGAGTTTTTTTAGGTTATTGTTCCTATTATTTTGGTTATCGCTATTTAGCATCTCGATGTGTTTATGTCTCTTGTCATGTTTGTTTTCATGAAAATGTGTTTTCTTAAGCAAAATTTGAATAGATAACACAACACCCAACCACCTTCTCCTATTCTATATAGCCTACACACTTGCCAACCTTAAATCCTTCCTCAAATTTTCATCCCATAGCCCCGCCAAAACACCACACCAGCAACCAACGAAACCGAACAGCCCACCCCCCAACCATGTCTGCCATCATACAAATACAACCTAGCCCCACCTTTATGTCACCATCTGCTTGTTTATCTAATGATCATTATACATGAATAGGTTCTTCTCCTTTAGAGATGCACCTTTCCGAGTCTGTTATTATAAAAACTCATCGTTTTTCCGCATCTTCTCTAAACTCTGTTGTTGCAAGCTCTAGACCTCAGTTGGGTTCTTCAGCCGATCTGCAACTCATTGTTCATCTATCCTCCTATCATATACAACGACTCACAGGTTCAGGTTCTCCTCCACCTTGTCTTGTTACTCGTTAGCATCCCAAGGTTCTTCATACTCAGCTACTAAAGACTGCCCTTCTAAGAGCGCCTGCAGCTACCTCTACTAATCCTATCTGTCAAGTAATTTCTTCTCCCAACTATGAACCCATTGCATTCTCCTTTTTTTTTTTGCGACGTGTATGGTGTCAAATGGCAGGTCTGCCTCCATGAGAGTGTGTTGAAAAGGGGGCTTTGGGTGAAATCATAAAGTTATGATTATAAAATTCAAGAGTCGCCACCTAATATTATGGTTACTAAGAAACCTATGATTTGTGAAAGTCTGGATAAGGGACTAGTTATGTAAAAGAAAGATGCATCACTCCCAATGCATCCTACCTAAGGTAAGTTGCATTATTGTTTGGTTGTTTTTCAAGATCATGTTTCTATTTGTTAGTCTCGTATAAGGTTCAAAGCAAATCTTCCTTCAAGAGAAAGTCTCTACCTTATCAGATTAAATCATAATTGTTCTAAAGTCTAAATTTTAGTATCATATTTATTTCTTAAATATAACTAATTCCTAAAGTTCTTAACAGAATAATTGTTATGAGTTTTTTTGTATTTTAGCCAAACCCTAATGAATAATCATAAACTAGTTATAATATCCATTTTTTCACTTTTAAAACATGATAAAAATGAATTTTTTAAAAAAAATATGCATGAAAAACTTTTAGGATTTGGTCGTATGTATGAAAATAATATATATATTTTTTGTGTTTTTGAAATGAAAATTTTTGTGAAGTCTTTGAATTTTTTTGTAAAGTTTCGGAGAAAATCAAATATTTTTAATATCGGGTTTGTATCTTACAGTATGAGTCTACAACTTGATATTATGCAAAATAGTTTGAAAAACATGCGAGGGGCCCACAAATATTTTTAAAATGCCCTTTGAAAAATTAAATTTTTTCTTTATTTTAATATGTTAGAATTATTGTATTATTTCATCATTAAATATATTGGGTTGGGCCGAAACAAGTCCAACCTAGGCCCACATGGTCACTAGCCCGCCCTATTCACCATGTTAATTAAATTTGTCGTTGCATGCATAATGGATTCTACATGCAACGACTATTGAGGGGGGATGAAGGGAAAAAGAGGAAGAAGAAGGCTTGTCTAGGTGGAGGGGGAGAGTTACTGGTGGCTAGAAGGTCCAGACGATGGCTCGCAGTGGGGTAGAGTGTAACACTCCGCATCACTAGCAAGATATTGTCTGCTTTGGGCCTCCTAGTCCACCCAAATCTAGGGCTTCCACCCAGGTCCCCCTCACGGTTTTGTTCTTGGCAGTCACACATGATCCCAAAACGTGTCTTACTAGTAAAGATGATCATACACTTATAAAGTCCTGGCTCTAGACGTTCGCTTCCGATGTGGGATCTCTTACATAAAGGGTTGGAGTTAGTTGCTGGAAGGTTTGTGATGGAGAGGAAAAAGTTTGCAGTGATTATTCTTGATATAAAGGTGGTTGTGTTGGCAATTCATGGTGGAGCTTTTGATGAAGGAGCCGGTGGCGAGGTGGTTGTTGGTTGTTGAAGCTAAGGTAATGGCAATAAAGGAGGAGAAAAATGATAATGTCAGAGAAAAAATAAAAACCTGGGGAAAAGGGTGGTTTTCTTGAGGTTTGGCTTTTGATTTCTGTTTGGTCAATGCCATCTCACATTGGTTGTTTTAGAATCAAGCTTTATAATATTTTCCAACATTCCTTTTATTGAATTATATCATTTGCATGATTCGAGTAGCATAATTTGCTTGGTTTGCTTTATATTTTTTAATTAATTTATTTTATATTTTATTTTTCTACGTTGAGTTGTTTAGAGTTTGTATTTAGTTTTTTTTTTTTGTTATTTGATCTTTTATTATCTAATGAATTTGTTTTCTCAATAAAGTTGTTTTTTTATACTTTTTAAATACACTTGCATTATAGTTTTTTTTTTTTTTTTTAAATATACTTCTCAAACCAACTTTGGCTTTTACCCAAAACCCAACGCACCGAAAACTATTTGGTGTCTGTTTGGAAATGCAGGTCAACTTGTATTTTTAAAAAAATCAATTTTTTTTATTAAAAATTAAATTTTTTTTTATATTTTGTATCGTTTTAATGTGCTAATTTCAAAAATAATTTTTTAAAAAATTAAAAAAATATCATTTTGATGCATTTCAGCACGAAAAATACTTTAAGAACAATCGCAACTACTAAAAAATTATGTCAGCTTATGTTCACCAAGAAATGACCGGAAATTGGATCCTACAAAAAGAGGATTAGTTGGGAACTACTCTAACACAATTTCAGCTAAACTCCTCCTCATGTAACTATGTTTGATGTTTGATGGTATTATTATTTTTTAAAATATATATATTTTAAAAAATATATTAAAATAATTTTTTTTATTTTTAAAATTTATTTTTTGATACTAGTACTTAAAAAAAATATGGAAATAAAAAAAATTAATTTAAAATAAAAAAAAATATATTTTTTTAAATTACTTTTAAGACATGAAAATAAATATATTTTTAATTCACAAAGATTTAATTCTTTTTTTATTGTCTATATCACTTCAATTTATATGAGGAATTATGAATATTTTAATCATTTAAATTTTAAAATAATAATAAAATATACATGACTTTGAAACATAAATGTAATAATATTTTTTAATTAACTAGTTTAAATAAGTTTTTAGTTATTTTAACTAAAATTTAACAAAAATGTAGATCATACGTGTGGATGCTCCTGCACAGTTATTTATATGTATGCACTTGGAGCATACATTCCGTCTGAAATATCTGACTGCATGCAATTGTAGCCTCTGTAACTTTTTTGACCACTTTCTATGACTTTTATGGTCTCGAAAGAATGCTATTTTCCACAGTATTTAACACGGGAATCTCTATAGGGACAAAGGCTGCACTGACCTGCTCGACCCCAGTTTCCACTAAACTTCTCAGCAACTTCCACAATTATATATATATATATATATATATCATCTTTGCAAAGGACTTCAAATTTGTGAGAAAATAACAAGCAAATTAACGTCACTCCTCTCCATACTCTTCAACCTACCTTTCCCAATTTGCTATAGAGATTGACAAAACTGTCCCAACTATGGCTTCCACGTCCTCTGAGTTTTCGTTCTCATCTTCGTCTTCATCCTCTAGACATAGATGGAACTATGATGTTTTTCTAAGTTTTAGAGGAGAAGATACCCGCAAAAACTTTACAGATCATCTCTATACCGCCTTAATCCAGGCCGGAATTCATACTTTTAGGGATGACAATGAACTTCCTAGAGGAGAAGAAATCTCTCCACAGCTTGTCAAGGCAATTGAAGGATCAAGGATTTCTATAGTGGTCTTCTCCAAACACTACGCTTCCTCTAGATGGTGTCTTGACGAACTTGTAAAGATTCTTGAGTGCAGGCAAAAAATTGACCAGGTTGTTCTTCCTATATTCTATGATACGGAGCCTTCAGATGTCCGAAAACAGACCGGTAGTTATGCAAAAGCTTTTGATGAACATGAAGAACGCTTCAAGAAAGAAATGGAGAAGGTCAGCAAGTGGAGAGCAGCTCTTGCAGAAGCGGGAAATCTATCTGGATATGGTTTAAACAATGAGGCAAATGGGTATCTCTTTACCTTCTCTGTCACAGATCCACCTGCACATATCAACATAAACAATTTTTTTATTATTATCAATTTAAGCTTGATACTTTCACTTCTATTATATATTAATTTTTAATTGCAATATTTAGAGGTAGCAAATTTCTAAGTTTTTTCCCAAACAGAGTTAAAAAATTTAATAAGTACGTTTTTTTTTTTTTAAATAATCATTAATTATTATTCGCAACCTTTCCTCTGAGTGCTAGATGTGTAAACATATATACATGCATTTTAGGTGGTTACTAGCTTTCCATATCTTTACTTTATATATATCCAATAAAAAAGCTTTTTTAAAAAAGTTGTTGCTAGATACATGTATCCATGCTCATTTATGAATATCAATATTCAATTTTACTAAATTATATAATAATAGAACTAGATCGATAAAGCCAACAAGACTTACGAAGGATTAGAGGTTCACCTTTCCCGTGAAAGTATAGCTAAAAGTGAAAGTATTTTTGTAAGATTCAAAGGATTAGGCATTATTTATTAAATTAATAAATATTAAAAAGCATCGGTTTTTCATTGCAGTTTGTGAGGGGATGCATTGTAAATTTACATAATATTTTTATTTATTTATTCTTGTTTTTTAGATTTAATAACTTTTATTTGTTTATTTGTTTATTCATTGGTTTTTTTAAAATTTAATGTCTTACTACTGTGTTAATAATTTGCTTTTTATATGATTATTGTAGTCTAAAAATACATTCTCTTAATGCTTGATTAAAAAAAAAGAAATTCAATTTTACTATTTACAAGATATTAAAAATGAAGAAGTCATTAAAAAAAAATATTGGTTTCCCTTTTGCTTTTTATTATTGTCTGTTTTCATTATTTTTTTTCATTTTCAATTTTATCTTTAAATATTATGTTGATTTGAGATTTGGTATTGATAACATGTTTCAATCTACTTTTTACATGGTTATTTAGGTAAAAAAAAAAATCTTGATATTAAATTGAATTTTATTATAAAAAATAATTAAATTTGATATCAAAACATTCCACATGCTGAAAGGAATGACATTAAAATATTTTTGAGTTTTTAATTTGTAAAAAAAAAAAACAGAGATTAAAATTGAGAAAGATATTTTTCTGTTTATATTTTTAACTAATTTTGGAGTTCTTTTAAGAGGAGAAATTAATTGTTTTAGGTTATAAGAATTTTTTCTTATAGGAAAATAGATTATAAATTGATTTTTTAAATAAAAAAAATACACAGGTTAATCTTTTCGACAACTTCAATTAGGTTTATAAATGATGTGATTTAAAATTGGATTTATAAATAACATGGAACAGCTTCTTCTTTTTTAATAGGAGTAAGCTTGGGTAGGCCACCACACTTGGGCTTTTATCATATGGCCCAAGTAAGTTGGGCTACCTAGAGCTTCATGTTTTGATGTTTTATATATATTTTTATAAAAATAAATTAATTTTTTAAAAAAATTAATTAAGAATATATTTTAGATACCATTTTATTAGATTTTATTTTATTTTAGAGTAAGATAGTAGAAATCGTTT
Source organism: Populus tremula (assembly GCA_964019445.1). Taxonomy (NCBI): domain Eukaryota; kingdom Viridiplantae; phylum Streptophyta; class Magnoliopsida; order Malpighiales; family Salicaceae; genus Populus; species Populus tremula. The sequence continues at coordinate 15,244,189 of CAXHTJ010000011.1, forward strand.
TGTAATATTACCAATTTTATTTGTTGGTTTATTTTTTGTAATTTATCATAATTGTTTTGTTTTGTTTTTTTTTTTTTTAATTTTATTCATTTTATTCGATTGTTGTGATTTTTTTATCTTTGTTACCAACATTTACAAAAAAATGACTTAAAATGAACTTATTAAATCCATTTGGATCCATAATCAATGTCATGAGTTTGATAAATTAATACGAATAGATTTAATATTTTACTATCTTAATATTTTTTTTAAAAAATCATTTTGATTCTTTTTAAGTCAAATTATAATTTTACAATTTATTTATGCTATATTTGACTTGTTAAGTTGATTATGTCATATTAGATTAACTCTTACATGATTTAAATTTAAAATTCAAGTTATTCATGGATCAAGTTTATAAAGTTTTAAAGTTAACTAATTAAACCAAGTTTTGAGTTAATAATTAAAAAAAATTTGTCACTGAGAAATAAATTAACAATGTCTTGATATGTTTTTTCATATTTTATATTTTATTTGTTCAACCCGCTATGTAATATTGACTAATTATCTAGTATTTAAGGATGTATATTAAAAAAAAAAAACTAATGTTGGATATAAAATTTTGGGCAAAAGCTCTGATAAATAGTGATAAATTGACAGAATAACTTAATTATATTCAATATAAGAATTTTGTACAAAATATTGATACTTGAACACCAACTCATGTGTATAACACTCACACACTAGACGCTCTCTTTAATATTATCACATCACCCACTCACCGCTCACGCCTCACACTTTGCTTATTTTTCACTTGCACACACAAATCTTTCTCAACTCCCTCACTCCACTCTTTCTCTTCACACACACTGCACAAACCTTTTCATATATAAAATTGCTTGCTTGTTTACTCTGAGTGATGCTTGAACACCAACTAATTTATATATAATATGTTTTTCGTCAAAATATATGTTTTTTTTTCAAATTAATTTTTTAAATGTTTTTGGAATGTTTTAATTTGATAGTATTAAAAATAAATTTTTAAAAATAAAAAAATATATGATTTTAAGATATTTAAAAAAAAACAATCTTTAAAAAGCAATTTTACACCCTTTCAATCCTTCTTACAAGAAAGTGGCAGCATGTATATATGGGCTGCTAGGTCTGTTTGATAGCCTAGAGACTTCTAATAGAATATCATTTACAAGAAAGGATGACTTTATTTTTTTGAAGAGAATTCTAGAGATGGATGAGCTAGATTTTCAGGATGCACTTCCTTGATAGTTCTAGAGAAAATCTGGATTAATATCTAACAACCTATACGCCATTGTTATCTTTCTTTCTCTATGAACAGATATGAAGCGGAATTCATCAAAAGGATTGTCAGTGACGTAGTTTGTAAACTGGGAAACAAAACCTTGCACGTAGCCAAACACCCAGTAGGTATTTATTCCAGAGTTCAGGATATTATTTCGTTGCTAAAAGGTGCAAAACCTGATGTTGGCATCGTGGGAATACATGGGATAGCTGGAATAGGCAAGACAACAATAGCAAAAGCTGTGTTTAACAAACTTTATTTTGGATTTGAGGGAAGCAGTTTTCTTTCGGATGTCAAGGAAATATCAGATAAGCCGAATGGTCTGGTTGAATTACAAGAGCGCCTTCTTCATGATATTCTGAAACCACATGTTTGGAAGGTCAGTAATGTTTATGAAGGAATGAATTTGATCAAAGAACGACTTCATCGTAAGAAAATTCTTGTTGTTTTTGACGATGTGGACAAAAGGGAACAACTGGAGGCATTGATGGGAGAGAGATGTTGGTTCGGTGCCGGAAGTATAATAATTGTTGTAACTAAGAACAAGCATCTGCTAGCAGAAGTGGGGGTAGATGGAATGTATCATGCTAAAGAATTGGATCGAGACCAGTCTCTTCAGCTTTTCAGTTTGCATGCTTTTAGGGAAACCCGTCCAGCAAAGGATTATGAGGAGCTTTCAGACAAGGTAGTTGACTACTGCAAAGGACTTCCTTTGGCTCTACAAATTTTGGGTTCTCATTTGTCCATAAGAGACAAAGCTGAATGGGAAAATGATATTGCCCATTGGCAAAATATTCCACATGATGATATTCAAGGAAAGCTTAGAGTAAGTTTTGATGCACTGAGTGTGGATGCAAGCGAGATATTCCTTGATATTGCGTGCTTTTTTGTTGGTAGAGACAAAGAATATGTAGCAGATATAGTAGGTGCTCGTTACAATTTCCATCCAGAAGAAGCTTTCAGAACTCTCATTGGAAGGTCTCTCATAACAATCGACACCGAGAATCAGAATAGGTTAAGGATGCATGATATATTACGACAGATGGGAAGGGAGATTGTTCGTCAAAGGTCGCGTAACCATCCTGGAAATTGCAGCAGGATTTGGCTTCCCAAAGATGCATACAATGTACTCTCCAAGGAAATGGTAAGAGCTCATTACTTTGTATATTAATTGTTGTATACACTCTTATTTATCTTATGAATTTCTTGTCAAATTCATAATTATATTACGTCAATATAATTCATCAACTTAGGATCACACATGAATATACAATATATCACAGCAAACAGATAAAAATCTAACAATTTTTTATGAGATTTGTTTATATCTCTCTATAGGATATTATAATTAGAATAATACAAGTTTACTTAACTCTAAATATAAATTTCAAGCAAATTAAATTTTCATAACACAATAAATTGTTCCTATATAGAATACCTTAAAAAGCCTGGTCTTTTTGGCCTTAGAATACCTTGACTGTACATAAAAATCATATCTTGATTGTGCTCAATGAAAACTGTCTTTTTTTCCTGCTTCTATCATTACCAAGTATTCTACCTTTAGGACAAACAATGTTAAGATAGATTGCAAAGTGTCATTTAACAAAAATCATTACCAAGTAATCATATGTGAAACTATGATTATTGTTTTTATTCTGCTCTCTGTATAGCCATTTTTTTAAAGTTGAAATGAATATGATTATAAAGTAAATAGCATAATCCGCCAATGACGGGGCATGGCCATCAAACGCAAGTTCTAATGAAGTGCTTAAACAATGTTATCATATAGTATTTTATGGGATATTTGGACCAAAAAAAAAAAGAATAAAAAAAACTAGATTGAAATGCGTTGTTTCGACTTGTTCTTCACCATCTTGCACTTTGATTAAAAGCTCGGAATAATAACTTTTTATAAATAAAAAATAATTTAATTAGAGATTTTTAGGCATTTTATCAAGGTATAATAACTGAAGTGTTATTGCTAATATGACCTTGTTAATGCTCATCTTCTTTCTAACTCCCTTGTTGTTAGTGAATTCCAGCTTACCTTGTAAATTGGTTCATTAATAAATATCTCGATTGTTTTTTCTTTTTTTAAAAAAAAAAAATATATATAACAGAAATGCTAGGTGGTCGTGGATTCTTACCTGAAATTGGTATCAACATTCTCATCCAAAGAATATGCATGATTATTGTTTAATGCTTTTTTTTTTGCTATTTTTAGGGAACAGATGCTGTGGAGGGTCTGGCACTTGATGTGCAAGAATCTTTTAGCACAAAATCTTTTACAAAAATGAGACGTTTAAAATTACTCCAAATCAAAGAAGCACATCTTGTGGGAAGCTACAGTCTTCTCCCCAAAGAGTTGATATGGCTTTGGTGGTCTCGATGCCCTTTGAAATCCTTGCCGTCTGATTTTCACTTAAACGACCTTGTTATACTTGATATGCAAGAAAGTAAAGTACGAAAACTTTGGAAGGGGACTAAGGTAAAATATATGCATTAATTAGGCACTTTCCCTAATTAAATTAAATTTAGAATTACATTTTTTCACATTGCTATTTTTCTCTTATTTTCTCATTGCGTTGACAGATTCTTAACAAGCTGAAAATCCTCAATCTCAGCCTTTCCATGTACCTTACTAAAACGCCGAACTTCCGAGGACTCTCTAGTTTGGAAAGACTAATACTTCCAGGATGCCCGAGTTTGGTTAAGGTACATCAATCTATTGGAAATTTGAATAGCCTTGTTTTGTTGAATTTGGCGTACTGTGACAGCCTAAAGACTCTTCCAGAAAGCATGGGTAACTTAAAATCTCTTCAAACTCTGAACGTTACTGAGTGCTCACAACTTGAGAAATTGCCAGAGAGTTTGGGTGACCTAGAATCCTTAACAGAGTTGTTTACAAAGGGTACTGCGATTAAGCAACTTCCAACTTCAGCTAGATATTTGAAGAAGCTCACAAAGTTATCATTTGGTGGATACAATAAAGTTTTCTACTCACCTGATCTACCATCTAAATCTTGGTTTTCAAGATTTTCATCGTGGCTTTCACCACAAAGCTGTTCGAGCTCCATAGATATGCTACCACCTTCTTTCACTAGTTTCAGCTCATTGAAAGAACTAAATCTAAGTTATGCTGGTTTGTCTGAAGCTACAAGTTCCATTGATCTTGGGAGTTTGTCCTTTCTTGAAGATTTGAATTTGTCTGGAAACGAATTCTTCGATCTGCCTTCTGGCATTAGCCTCCTTCCTAAACTTCAATGCTTGAGGGTTGAGAAATGCTCGAATCTGCTATCAATCTCAGAGCTTCCATCAAGTGTCCAGTTCTTGTCTATCGATGACTGCACATCCATTGAAAGAGTAAGTGCACCACTTCAGCATGAAAGACTACCATTACTGAATGTAAAAGGGTGCCGAAATTTAATAGAGATTCAGGGCATGGAATGTGCGGGCAATAACTGGTCCATTTTGAACTTAAATGGCTGCAACAATTTATCTGAAAACTATAAGATGAGTCTTATTCAGGTTGTCTCTCTTTCTCTGTCTCTTCACTTACTTGAATACAAACATTTAGCATTTAAATATGGTAGTTTTTCGAACTCAAGTTTTAATTACTTTCCTTGAACCAATATTTAGGGATTATGCAAAGGTAAACATTATGACATTTGCCTTGCTGGTGGAGAGATACCAGAATGGTTCAGCCATCGTGGAGAAGGATCTTCATTATCATTTCGTTTACCCTCGTTTTCTGTTGCAGATGGTAATAAACTCCAAGCGCTGCTTCTTTGGGTTGTACTCTCAGCCTCCACCAATGAAGCCACTCGAGAAATACCATTTCTCCCGTTTGATATGTGTGGTGCTACTATCAAAAATAAGAGCAATGGTATTGAATTGTTTGAGACGATGGCAGCAGTTACGTTTGACAGAACTATCACGAAGCAGTCTTGGATACAGCGTATACCGTTGATTGGGTTAGAGGAATCGCTGCAAGGTGTAGAGGAATTGGAAGTGAATGTCAGAATAAGCTTATATGATGTTCCAAAATGTTTGGTAGAAAAATGTGGGGTACATTTGATAATGGAAAAGAATAAAGCAGATTCAGATCAGGAGATTGATATTCATGCTCTAGGCTCCGATGATCAGCTGTTCGAAAGTAGTTTGACAAGAGAGTTGCAGAAATGGAAAATCACCAGTTGCAGTAAATTTGGATAGCATAAAACATGAAATTTTTTTTTTTTTCCATGTTTTTGGATCACAGGGTGCTGGATCTGTGGTATTGTTTTCTTGGCATTTCAGACTGATAAATGAGTGACACAAATTTTGATTGAAGAATCAGAAAGGGATCGTGACATTGCCAGTCAAGAAGGAACACACGAGACATATCAGCATCAGCTTCTACTAATGAGCAGTGGAAGAGTGTCTGACCACATTGATGAGCTGTGGAAAAGTCTTTGCTTTGCTTTACTTTTGTAGGAAAGAATACTACAATTCTACAGTTGTATTAAATTTGTTACCTTTCTCTTTAAGACAAAGCAAATCGTGACAAAATTAAAAGCATTTTCGTCTAAAAAGGCCTCTTACAAAAGCTTTCAATGGTCCTAAAGAAAACTATCAAATCTGTCTTATGTCATATTCATTGAAAATAATACCTTATTAGTTGTTTCATGGAATTTATTTTATAAAAATAAATGTATACAAAGAGAAAAATAAATAAATTTATGATTTATTAAAAATAATAAATATATTTGTTTAAAAAAATGAATCACATTAAATAACTAATAAAATTTCATTACAGAACACTATATATACATTGCGTTGTAGCTTGAGATGGATTGAAATTTCATACACCGTTACCATAAAATACGCGCACTTATATTATCCTCAATATAATTGTCAATAAAAATTCATCATAGTTTTGACGACTTAACATTGTTGAAATGAGTTATAAAACCCAATCCATTGGTACATACATGCAAGTAAAGAGGATGGTTATAGAAAAATCCAATTTAATTGTTTTTTTTTCTTGTAAATAAAATTATAATCTCATCTGAAAATTCTAATGAGTTGGAAAACACACTAATCATGTATAGCGAAACTCAATTTTTTAAATACATACAATATTACACTCTCCTTGCTCATCAAAACATAGGATTTACAATGAAAATTATTTACTACAGCTTTCAATTTCCTTTTGCTGATAATTATTTCCTTTATTTTACTGCAGGTTCTTGATTTGAATATATATTAAAAAAAACACAAAACAATCATTCATTTATTAATCATAATTGATTTGAATATATATTTCATAACTTTTATTTATTTATTCATTTCTTTTTAAAAAAAATTAATTTTTTACTACCATGTTAATAATTTACTTTTTATATGATTATTGTAGTCTAAGAAAACATCCTCTTGATGCTTGATTTTGAAAAAAACAGAGAAATTCAATTTTATTATTTACAAGAGATTGAAAATGAAGAAATCATTTAAAAAAATTGGTTTCCCTTTTGATTTTTATTATTTTTTTTCTTTTACTAATTTTTTTGCTTTTAAATTTTTTTCTTAAATATTATGTTGATTTAAGATTTGGTATTAATAACATGTTTCAATCTATTTTTTACATGGTTATATTGATCAAAAGAAAAATCTTGATATTAGGTTGAATTTCATTATAAAAAATAATTAAATTTTATATCAAAATATTCCACGTGCTAAGAGGTGCTAAGAGGAATGACGTTAAAACGTTTTCGAGCTTTCAATTTGCAAAAAAAAAAAAAAAAAAAAAACAACAACAGAGATTAGGATTAGAGAGATATTTTTCTGTTTATTTTTTTTAACTAATTTTGGAGTTTTTTAAAGACGAGAAATTAATTTTTTTAGGTTCCAAGAATTTTTTCTTATATGAAAATAGATTATAAATTGAGTTTTAAAATAAAAAAAATACACAGCTTGATCTTTTCGACAACTTCAATTAGGTTTATAAATAATCTTTTGTTTAACAGGGGTGAGCTTGGGTAGGCCACCACACTTGGGCTACCTAGAGCCCATGTTTATATATATATATATATATATATATATATATATATAAATAAATTAAATGTTTTAAAAATTAATTAAGAATACATTTTAGATACTATTTTAGTAGATTTTATTTAATTTTTATTTTGTTTTGGAGTAAGATAATAGAAATCTTTTTGTAATATTACCAAGTTTATTTGTTTGTTTATTTTTTGCAATCCATCATAATTGTTTGGTTCTTTTTAATTTTATTTTATTGCTTTACTGCAATTCTTTATTTTTTAACATGTATTTAAAAAAAAATAACTTAAAAAAACTTATTAAATCAACGTGGATTTATGATCTAGATGGTGAGTTTGACAAATTGATCTAAATAGATTCAATATTTTACTATCTTAATATCTTTTAAAAAATTTTATTTTAATTTTTTTAAGTCAAATTATATTTTTACCATTCATTTATATGTTATTTTTGAACTCGCTAAGTTAATTGTGTTACATTAAATTAAACTTTTACATAATTTAATTTAAAATTTAAATTAGTCATGGATCAAGATTATAAAATTTTAAAGTTGACCAGTTAAACAAAGTTTTGAGTTAATAATTAAAAAAAAAAATTGCTATTGAGAAATAAATTAACAATATTGTGATATTTGTTTTTATTTTGAAATTTATTTGTTCAACCCGCCTCGTAGTATTGACTAATTTTCTAGTATTTAACTAATGTTGGATGTATATTAAAAAAAAAAATGTTGGATATAAAATTTTGGGCAAAAGCTCTGATAAATAGTGATAAATTAACAGAATAACTTAATTACATTCAATATAAGAATTTTGTACAAAATATTGAGACTTGAACACCAACTAACGTGTATAACACTCACACACTAGACGCTCTCCTTAATATTATCACATCACACACTCACCGATCACACTTTCCTTATTTTTCACCCAATCTCACTTGCACACACAAATCTTTCTCTACTCACACACAATCTAACTTTTTCATGTATAAAATTGCTTGCTTGTTTACTCTGAGTGATGCTTGAACACCAACTAATTTATAATATGTTTTTTTCGTCAAAATATAAGTTTTTTTTCAAATTAATTTTTCAAATGTTTTTGGAATGTTTTAATTTGATAATATTAAAAATAAATTTTTAAAATAAAAAAAATATTATTTTAATATGTTTTGTTTTTTAAATCTTTAAAAAACAATTTTACGCCTTTTCAATCCTTTTACAAGAAAGTGGCAGCATGTATATATGGGTTGCTAGGTCTGTTTGATAGCCTAGAGACTTCTAATAGAATATCATTTACAAGAAAGGATGACTTTATTTTTTTGAAGAGAATTCTAGAGATGGATGAGCTAGATTTTCAAGATGCACTTCCTTGATAGTTCTAGAGAGGCATGGGCTTGAAAAATCTGGATTAATATCTAACAACCTAAACGCCATTGTTGTCTTTCTTTCTCTATGAACAGATATGAAGCGGAATTCATTAAAAAGATTGTCAGTGATGTAGCTTGTAAACTGGGAAACAAAACCTTGCACGTAGCCAAACACCCAGTTGGTATTTATTCCAGAGTTCAGGATATTATGTCTTTGCTAAAAGGTGCAAAACCTGATGTTGGCATCGTGGGAATACATGGGATAGCTGGAATAGGCAAGACAACAATAGCAAAAGCTGTGTTTAACAAACTTTATTTTGGATTTGAGGGAAGCAGTTTTCTTTCGGATGTCAAGGAAATATCAGATAAGCCGAATGGTCTGGTTGAATTACAAGAGCGCCTTCTTCATGATATTCTGAAACCAAATATTTGGAAGGTCAGTAATGTTTATGAAGGAATGAATTTGATCAAAGAACGACTTCATCGTAAGAAAATTCTTGTTGTTTTTGACGATGTGGACAAAAGGGAACAACTGGAGGCATTGATGGGAGAGAGATGTTGGTTCGGTGCCGGAAGTATAATAATTGTTGTAACTAAGAACAAGCATCTGCTAACAGAAGTGGGGGTAGATGGAATGTATCATGCTAAAGAATTGGATCGAGACCAGTCTCTTCAGCTTTTCAGTTTGCATGCTTTTAGGGAAACCCATCCAGCAAAGGATTATGAGGAGCTTTCAGACAAGGTAGTTGACTACTGCCAAGGACTTCCTTTGGCTCTCCAAATTTTGGGTTCTCATTTGTCCATAAGAGACAAAGCTGGATGGGAAATCGATATTGCCCATTGGCAAAATATTCCGCATTATGATATTCAAGGAAAGCTTAGAGTAAGTTTTGATGCACTTTGATGTGGATACAAGCGAGATATTCCTTGATATTGCGTGCTTTTTTGTTGGAGAAGACAAAGACCATGTAGCAGATATAGTAGGTGCTCGTTACGAATATTGCCATCCAGAAGTAGCTTTCAGAACTCTCATTGGAAGGTCTCTCATAACCATTGACACCGAGAATCAAAATAGCTTATGGATGCATGATATATTACGACAGATGGGGAGGGAGATTGTTCGTCAAAGGTCGCGTAACCATCCTGGAAATTGCAGCAGGATTTGGCTTCCCAAAGATGCATACAATGTACTCTCCAAGGAAATGGTAAGAGCTCATTACTTTGTATATTAATTGTTGTACTGTAGATTCATACACTCTTATTTAACTTATGAATTTCTTGTCAAATTCATAATTATCTTACATCAATATAATCCATCAACTTAGGATCACAGCAAACAGATGAAAATCTAACAACATTAGTGTAATTGCTAAGAACACTAATGATGTGAAATAAAATTTGATGAGTGTTCATAAGGATAGCCCTCTCAAGAGTTATTTTGGGTAATAAGTTGTGCTTTCAACGTGTAAATCTCTAATAAGTATTTCGTAACAATAAACATATAGTAGTAAAAAGTTGGTAGTCAGTAAGTCTCTATCATCTTAATTACATTTCTTATATTTCATCAATCATTCCTAACAGTTTTTATTTTTATTTTTTATTTTTTCTGCATCAAGAGCATGCTTTAACATGTGATGGGAAATAACTACACTCATCTTAACTAGTTCATAGAACAAAATTAACGGGTACATAAGGAAAGAAAGGGGGGGAAGAACACCGAACGAAAAACAGAGAGAAGCTCGAGAGGGACACCACCGAAAAAATTTGTGTTAGACTCTACCATGCATTTTCCCTCTACCGTACATTTTCCTTTAAAAATTTAAATATAACATGCATAGTAGTTGAAATGAATATGATTATAAAGTAAATAACATAATCAGCCAACGACGGGGCATGGCCATCAAACGCAAGTTCTAATGAAGTGCAAAAACAATGTTATCATATAGTATTTTATGGGATATTTGGACCACAAAAACAAATTGATCTTAAAGAATAAAAAACTAGATTGAAATGCGTTGTTTCAACTTATTCTTCACCATCTTGCACTTTGATTAAAAGGTCGGAATAATAACTTTATATAAATAAAAATTAATTTAATTAGAGATTTTTAGGCATTTTATCAATGTATAATAACTGAAGTGTTATTGCGTATATGAGCTTGTTAATGCTCATCTTCTTTCTAACTCCCTTATTGTTTGTGAATTCCAGCTTACCTTGTAAACTGGTTCTTTAATAAATATCTCGATTGTTTTTTCTTTTTTCTTTTTAAAAAAGAAGAATATATAACAGAAATGCTAGGTGGTCGTGGGTTCTTACCTAAAATTGGTATCAACATTCTCATCCAAAGAATATGCATGATTATTGTCATGATATTTTAATCCTTTATTGGCTATTTTCAGGGAACAGATGCTGTGGAGGGTCTAGCACTTGATGTGCAAGAATCTTTTAGCACAAAATCGTTCACAAACATGAGACGTTTAAAATTACTCCAAATCAAAGAAGCACATCTTGTGGGAAGCTACAGTCTTCTCCCCAAAGAGTTGATATGGCTTTGTTGGTTTCGATGCCCTTTGAAATCTTTGCCGTCTGATTTTCACTTAAACGACCTTGTTATACTTGATATGCAAGACAGTAAAGTACGAAAACTTTGGAAGGGGACTAAGGTAAAATATATGCATTAATTAGGCACTTTCCCTAATTAAATTTAATTTAGAATTACATTTTTTCACATTGCTATTTTTCTCTTATTTTCTCATTGCGTTGACAGATTCTTAACAAGCTGAAAATCCTCAATCTCAGCCTTTCCAAGTACCTTACTAAAACGCCGAACTTCCGAGGACTCTCTAGTTTGGAAAGACTAATACTTCCAGGATGCACGAGTTTGGTTAAGGTACATCAATCTATTGGAAATTTGAAGAGCCTTGTTTTGTTGAGTTTGGATTCTGTGCAGCCTAAAGACTCTTCCAGAAAGCATGGGTAACTTAAAATCTCTTCAAACTCTGAACGTTGCTGTGCTCACAACTTGAGAAATTGCCAGAGAGTTTGGGTGACCTAGAATCCTTAACAGAGTTGTTTACAAAGGGTACTGCGATTAAGCAACTTCCTACTTCAGCTAGATATTTGAAGAAGCTCACAAAGTTATCATTTGGTGGATACAACTACTTACCTGATCGACCATCTAAATCTCGGTTTCCAAGATTTTCATCGTGGCTTTCACCACAAAGCTGTTCTAGCTCCATAGCTATGCTACCACCCTCTTTCACTAGTTTCAGCTCATTGAAAGAACTAATCTAAGTTATGCTGGTTTGTCTGAAGCTACAAGTTCCATTGATCTTGGGAGTTTGTCCTTTCTTGAAAATTTGATTTGTCTGGACAAGAATTCTTCAATCTGCCTTCTGCATTAGCCGCTTCTAAGCTTCAATTTTTGACGGTTGAGAATGCTCGAATCTTCTATCAATCTCAGAGCTTCCATCAAGTGTCCAGTTCTTGTCTATCGATGACTGCACATCCATTGAAAGAGTAAGTGCACCACTTCAGCATGAAAGACTACCATTACTGAATGTAAAAGGGTGCCGAAATTTAATAGAGATTCAGGGCATGGAATGTGCGGGCAATAACTGGTCCATTTTGAACTTAAATGGCTGCAACAATTTATCTGAAAACTATAAGACGAGTCTTATTCAGGTTGTCTCTCTTTCTCTGTCTCTTCACTTACTTGAATACAAACATTTAGCATTTAAATATGGTAGTTTTTCGAACTCAAGTTTTAATTACTTTCCTTGAACCAATATGTAGGGATTATGCAAAGGTAAACATTATGACATGTGCCTTGCTGGTGGTGAGATACCAGAATGGTTCAGCCATCGTGGAGAAGGATCTGCATTATCATTTCGTTTACCCTCAGTTTCAGTTGCAGATGGTAATAAACTCCAAGCGCTTCTTTTATGGGTTGTCTCGGGCAACACTCCAGAAACATCATTTCTCCAGTTTGATTTTTGTGCTGCTACTTTCAAAAATAAGAGCAATGGTATTGAATTGTTTGAGACGAAAACGTCGGCTATTACGTTTGACAGAGTAATCACGAAGCAGTCTTGGATACAGCGTATACCGTTGATTGGGTTAGAGGAATCGCTGCAAGGTGTAGAGGAATTGGAAGTGAATGTCAGAATAAACTTATATGATGTTCGAGAATGTGGGGTACATTTGATAATGGAAAAGAATAAAGCGGATTCAGATCAGGAGATTGATATTAATGCTCTAGGCTCTGATGATCACTGGTTGGAAAGTAGTTTGACAAGAGAGTTGCAGAAATGGAAAATCATCAGTTGCTGCAGTAAATTTGGATAGCATAAAACATAGAATATGTTTTTTTTTTTTTTTTCCATGTTTTTGGATCACAGGGTGCTGGATCTGTGGTATTGTTTTCTTGGAATTTCAGACTGATAAATGAGTGACACAAATTTTGATTGAAGAATCAGAAAGGGATCGTGACATTGCCAGTCAAGAAGGAACACACGACACATATCAGCATCAGCTTCTACTAATGAGAAGTGGAAGAGTGTCTGACCACATTGATGAGCTGTGGAAAAGTCTTTGCTTTGCTTTACTTTTGTAGGAAAGAATACTGCAATTGTACAGTTGTATTAAATTTGTTACCTTTCTCTTTAAGACAAAGCAAATCGTGACAAAATTAAAAGCATTTTCGTCTAAAAAGGCCTCTTACAAAAGCTTTCAATGGTCCTAAAGAAAACTATCAAATCTGTCTTATGTCATATTCATTGAAAATAATACCTTATTAGTTGTTTCATGGAATTTATTTTATAAAAATAAATGTATACAAAGAGAAAAATAAATAAATTTATGATTTATTAAAAATAATAAATATATTTGTTTAAAAAAATGAATCACATTAAATAACTAATAAAATTTCATTACAGAACACTATATATACATTGCGTTGTAGCTTGAGATGGATTGAAATTTCATACACCGTTACCATAAAATACTTATATTATCCTCAATATAATTTTTAATAAAAATTCATCATAGTTTTTACGACTTAACATTGTTGAAATGAGTTATAAAGCCCAATCCATTGGTACATACATGCAATTATAGAAAAATCCAATTTAATTGTTTTTTTATTTTTTTTTATTCTTGTAAATAAAATTATAATCTCATATAAAAATTCTAGTGAGTTGAAAAACACATCAATCATGTAGTGAAACTCAATTTTTTAAATACATACAATATTACACTCTCCTTGCTCATCAAAACATAGGATTTACAATGAAAATTATTTACTACAGTTTTCAATTTCCTTTTGCTGATAATTATTTCCTTTATTTTACTGCAAGTTCTTGATTTGAATATATATTAAAAAAACACACAAAACAATCGTTCATTTATTAATCATAATTGAAAAACCAAATCATCTAATGACTGATGTATATGATTTTCATCGTGAGTTTACTTAATTAACTCAAATTTATTATATTTTTTAATTAAATGTTGTGTTTTATCGATTTTGTTCTCCATTATTAAGGTAATTTTGAAAGGTGAGGCCCACGTGATGCCACCCCATATAACAATTAACAAAGCAATACAAAACAAAACAAGGTTTGGGAATCGGAACTGGAGCATAAAAATCAAGTTAATTTTTTTTTTTAATATGTTAATATTAATTATTAAAAAAATCTAAGAATTATTATTTGAATATATTTTTAATTATCAACTACTTTTAAAAAACAACTTCTCACATTGCACGGATACTCATTAGTGCCGAGGGCAGGCATGTGATCGTGAGAAAAGTGCTCAACAAAAAAGCTTAGACAAAGACACAAGACAAGAGAGTTGCTGTGTATATCCACGAGATAAAACAAGTTAATTACGTGTTGGTTTGAGAGTGTAATTATAATTGTTATTTTTTATTTGAAAATTAATTAAAATAATATTTTTTTTATTTTTTAAAAAAATATTTTTAATATAAAATACTAAACAAATATTAATTTGAAGTAAGTAAAAAAATAAAAAAATTTCAAATTATTTCAAAAACGCTTTTGAAATAAAAAAATAAACAAGTCTTAAACTTTGTGATTGAGAGTCTGTTTAGCAGTGTGGTTACAATTGTATTTCAGAGTGTTTTTCACTCAGAAATGCATTAAAAAAATTTTAAAATTATTTTTAATATTAACATATTAAAATAATCTAAAAACACCAAAAATATTTTAATTTTTTTAAAATACTTTTAAAATTAATCTATTCTCAATCTTAATTCTATATTCTTGGAAGTATTCTATCAGAGCGCAATTGGCACTGCTCGCCACATGTGGACACCAGGCACAACTTTCTTGGAATTATTCTTGGACTTGCCTCTGGCTTTCTTGACTT
This sequence comes from Populus tremula, assembly GCA_964019445.1. Lineage (NCBI taxonomy): Eukaryota > Viridiplantae > Streptophyta > Magnoliopsida > Malpighiales > Salicaceae > Populus > Populus tremula. Next base: position 15,259,286 of record CAXHTJ010000011.1, read on the forward strand.
TGAGATTCCTCACAGAATCATCAGACTAGTAGGGCTATAAAAAACAAAGTGAAAACAACTTTCTACCAACCGGCGTGTGAAAATAATATCCAATTGCATTTGAGCAAGTTGATTATATATGGTCTTTAATTAGGGTGTTTTATTGTAGTTGGCCTACTAATATTTCTTTATTATAATTGATCTTTGGAATGACAAAATGTCATATAAATAAAGTTGCTTTCTTGGCATTGAGCAAGTTGATTATATATGGTCTTTAATAAAGCTGTTTAGTTTGTACTGCCGCAAGGTAATTTAGTAATAAACTTTTCAAATAAAGGTTCTTGAGAGCATCTTTTTCATTTATATATTCTACGTCATTTTATATAAGCAAAATTTTAATGTTTGATTTCTTGTTGAAGAGTAAAGGATTGATCAGATGAGTGGTTTCCGTCAGCTTTATTAACCTTTCAATTTGCGTACAGCAAATGCTTGAGAAAATTCCTGATGGACATAATGATGCTTTACACCTGCTCTTCCCTTTAAGACCACGATTGATTGATTCAAGTTTCCTTGAATCTATTCCTAAATATTATAATTCAACTAGGTTTTATATTTATTTTTTAGAAATTATCCATTCAAATTGATGATTTTTCCTATCAATTAAATAAATATGTATTTCACAACAGCAAAAAATTAATATTTTATGCACATAAATATAGGTGGATATCTGTGTATTAAGTTTAAATAAACTGGAAGATGCGCTTCATGATCATAACTGTTTAACACCTACTTTTATAAGTATAACTTTTTCTTCCTATGGAAACTTATATAAAAACTATAAGACGAGTTTTATTCAGGTTGTCTCTCTTTCTTCAGTTTGATATGTGTGTTGCTACATTCAAAAATAAGAGCACTGGTATTGAATTGTTTGAGACGATGGCGGCAGTTACGTTTGACAGAAATTCCACTGAGCATTCTTGGATACAGCGTATATCGTTGATCGGGTCAGAGGAATCGCTGCAAGGTGTAGAGGAATTGGAAGTGAATGTCAAAATAAGCTTCGACTATGATGTTCCAAAATGTTGGGTAGAAAAATGTGGGGTACATTTGATAATGGAAAAGAGTAAAGCAGATTCAGATCAGGAGATTGATATTCATGCTCTTGGCTCTGATGATCAGCGGTTGGAAAGTAGTTTGATAAGAGAGTTGCAAAAATGCAAAATCACCAGTTGCAGTAAATTTGGTTAGCATAAAATATAGTGTTTTTTTTTTTTTTATGGCATTTAGGACTGATAAATGAGTGACACAAATTTGCAAAGTCTATTTCAAAGAGGACAATGGAACTGTATATTTCTTTATTTATCATGGCAGCTGTGCTTGCTTCGGATCGTGATGAATGAATGTAGATAATCCCTAAAATTATCTAAGTAATTTAATCAGGTTAAAATCAATATTTTAAATTATTTTGATGTGGTGATATAAAAATAAATTTTAAAAAATAATAAACAATATTATTTTATTATTTTTTTAAATAAAAATTATTTTAAAAAACAATTACTTCTATATTTTTAAATACTCTTAAAATTTCTTTGATTTAAAAAAACAAAACTAAAAAAAAACATGGTTTCAATTTTTTTTTAAAAAAATATCTTAAAATAACATTGGTTTATTTGTAAACCCATATTGACTCTCTTGAGTCATGACTCTCTCACGGAATTTCCTGTGTACCTTCTCACGAAAGTAGAGGGAAACCTGCTTCTTAGCTAAATTTTCTACCCGGCAGGATTTTGCTAAAGGCCACAAATCTGAGAATCGCATGTTTCTTTTCTTTTTCTAAAAATATTCAAACAAAAGTCAATTGTAAACGTTTATTAATTGCGGATAGAGACAAGTAGGGAAATTTCCTAGCTCTTTCTCCCCTCGATAGAAGCACTACCATCTCTATCTGGAGCCCATCATGTAAGCATTAGATTAAAGTAGTATATAATGAAACATAATTTTAAGTAAAAGATCTTGACTTCATCGTCGAAGAAACCGATCCAACCTTTCTCAATTTGGCTTCGTAATCGTAGGGTTTTTTATTTTATTTATATATCCATATAACAAAAAAAAAAATACTATACAGTGAGATTTAAAAATTATAGAGTTGAAACGATAACATTTTTTAATATTTTATTTTATTTCCTTGTTCCCCGTTTGTTTGATTGAATGGTTAATAACTACTCCACCAATTAAAAATGGTGGCAAATATATAAATTAAAAATAATTTATTATTTATTAATAAAAAACTAAAACAGAAGGGATTTTTATTGTGCCCCTCCTTGAAAAAACATTATTTATTAGAATAATATTTTTTTTTCAATCAATACTTTTTTATCCTCTAATATTAAATGTGTTTTTATTGGGTTATCTCACTTTTAAAACACGGATCGCGAGTTTGAAGAGATAACCTAATTGACTAGTTTTTTTAGTTAACTTTTTTTTTTCAAATTCATCCTTTAATATTGGAAAGAATCATTGGTTTTTTAAGAAAAAAAAAATTCATCCTTCAATATTAAATTTATTTTTATTGGGTTATCTCAATCTTATGACATGGATCGCAGGTGTAGTGAGTTAACTCGATTGATTTTAGTTTTTCTCTTTTTTCACAATAAATTTTTTTCCTCAATTTTATCTTTTAATATTGGGTTGATTGAGAATCAGGTTTCATAATTTGTTTTGTTTGCTTTGTATTAGGTTATTCTAGCTTCTTGACTCAGGAATATTGCTTAATAGATTAACCCGAGTTGTAACAGCCTCAAATTTCATAAATGATTTCCAACAATATATAATATCTATTGTGATTCCAAAAAAAGCCTAAAATTTTGTTTTTATCAAGATTTTGTCAAAAATTTTGCATTTCAAAATAAATATCCTCACAGTAATCCAATCATCCTATATCCCAACAATATATATTGTAATTACAACAAAAGCTTGAAATTTTGTTTTTATCAAGATTTGGCAAAATTTTCTCTGTATTTGTAACATTCCAAGTTACTAGCTAACTTGTACAATTCAAAATAAATATCCTTACAATAATTTAATTATCCTAGATCCCAACAACTCAATCCATAACACAATAACAACATTCATCAGCATCATCACCCTTTGATTCATATTTATGTAATTATACAGAATTACATTCCATATATAACTCATTCTCATGATGAACAAAACTTCATGTTAATGATTTGATGAACACTAACATAGAAATTGTAATGAGAAAAATATTTAAAATAACTACACATAAATATCAAAATAGTTGACAACCAAGTTAATAATATTCTACATAGATGTATATAGCATTCCAAAAGTATTAATATAGGAACATTACTTTTATGTTTACATCCATTTTTTACATTAACAAAAGTCTAACTAACTCTCACAAAATAGATACATCTCCAACGAAAATGCTACTCATATTGGGATTAAGATGCACCTATAAATTAAACATATACAATCAAGTTGCAATCATAAAGAACATGTGTAATCTTAATAACTAAGAAAAATAATACATTATCTTTTCTTTACATTAGTTAAAACTACTTCTTTTAATTTATCTCTTTAGACATACATTAATTTTTGTAATTGAAAAGTCCATGTTTTCAAATGAATTAATTCCATCAATATTGATACACCTACTAGGATATCAGAACTCATTTTCAAATAATATTAATACTGATCATCCTGATATCATATGATTTCTACTATTTTGGTAATGCCGATACAATACAATTCTACTGACATCATTAACCTTTATAACTTGATATGACTAATCAAGTTATAAAAATATTTATATCAATATAACCTTGTTGATATTTCTAGCTTTCATGATCTAGAAGAAAACACAGCACTTAGTAATGCTGATATCAATATAATCTCGTTGATATCATTAGCCTTTCAAAAACCGGTTGGCTAATCAAATCTTTGTTTAACGTTGATATCAACATCATCATGTCGATATCTACATTATCTTGTTGATATCATTAGCTTTTTATAATCTGGTAGGCTAATTAAATCTTTGTTTAATATCGATATCAACATTATCATGATGTTATCATTAACTTTAGCAAATTCATTCAGCATATGATTTTTTTCCTTTCACAAAGGTAAATGCCCATGTCAATAATACTTTATTGACATCATTAGCATCCCAATCCTTGAAATGATTAATAAAATTCACATTTATAATTTCCTTTTATATCGTTTCCTTTCCCAACAAAACAAAATAGAAATAATAAATCTAGCTTATTGATAAACTTATTCACAGCTTTTACAGTATACTCCAAAATTTATTGAAAATCATAACTATTTAATTCTTTCTCTTATTTCGTTTTAAACTAAATTAAATCAAGAATTTAATTCTTACTTCATGCGCTGATCTTGACCCTTCAGCACATTGAGATGTCACCAAAGCAATATTGTATATCACAACTAAAATATCACATTAGCCCATTTCATATTTACCAAATTGTTATTTGATTGTTATTTTAAATCGCAATTATATCTATTGGTCTTATCTAAGGTTCAAGGTAGATTTCTTTTCGTGAAAAAGTCTCTATCTTATTAGATTAAGTTTTAACCATTCTAAGATCTGAATTTTAGCATTACACTTATTTCCTAAAAATAACTAATTTCTAACATTCTGAACATAATAATTGTTAGGGTTTTTTTTGTGTGTGTTTTGGCTAAAACCTAATGGATAATCATAAACTGATTACAATATCAATTTTTGTCTTTTTTAAAACATGATAAAAATGTTGTGATTTTTATCTTTTATAAATTATGCTCGGAAAACTTTTAGAACTTGACCGTATGGATGAAAACAAAATAATTTTTTGTTTTTTTGAAAAGAAAAATTATTTTTTGAATTATTTTATTTTATTTTATTTTTTGAAATTTCAGAGGAAATCAGGGATTTTTAATACCGGATCTGTATCTTACGGTGTAAGTCTATAGCCCGATATTATGCAAAATTATTGAAAAAATACGGGAGGTACCCATAAATATTTTAAAATACCTTTTGAAAGATTTGAAGTTTTTTTATTTGTTTATATTTTTATATTATTATGTTATTATTAAATATATTGGGTCGGGCCGGGTTGGGCCGGCAACGACCCAACAAACCTGGCCTCTCTTTTTTTTGTTAGGCTAGACTTGGTCCAGCTATATGAGCTAGGCTGAAACGGGTCTAACCCATGGCCCACATGGTTGCTGGCCCGACCCAGCAACCATGTTAATTATTTTGGCCGTTGCATGCAGAATGAATTCGGGTTAAATCATGTTTGTTTTTCCTTTTTATAAGGTTATCTCAATATCATGACCCAAGTTATGAGTTCAGCGAATTGACACGGGTTATTTTGTATTTTCCTTTTTTAATTAGTTTTTTTAATCTCATCCTTCAATATTACGTTATTTAGGAATTGGACTTTGTAATTTTTTTATTTGTTTATATGGGGTTATCTTAGTCTTATAACCTGGGTATTGGGTTTGCAGGTTAACTCGGGTTGTTTTTTTATATATTTTTTTTAATTGAATTTTTTTTCTTTCAATTTCATGCTTTAACATTAAGTTGATTGGGAATTGAGCTTCGTTATTTATTTTAAATTGCTTTTTATGAAGTTATCATAGTCTCAAACCTGAATGGTGGATTTCACATGTTAACCCGATTTGACTCAAGTCAATTCAATATATTGTTATCTTAACATTAAAAAAGAGATGTCATATTAATTTTTTTAAAATCAAACTATGTTTTGACAGGTCATCCAAATTGCTTTTAAACACTCAAAGTTAACCAAGTCACATTAAATCAACCCCCACACGGTTTAAAATATATTTTTTTCACTAATTAGTAATATCTGAATATTTTTTTTATGTTCAAGAAAAGTTTGACTTGAACCATAGCGTAGCGCGTGTAAATGATCTGGTATAAACTACAACAGGTGGTGATTTTACTATTCATCACCTCAAAAAACACTATTCATTTCAATAATTTTTTTTTCTAAATCTATATTTATTTTTCTAATTTCATACTTCATCATTTAATTTATTGGAAATTGAGTTTTATAATTTATTGTGATTTGCTTTATACATTGTTAGCTCATTCTCGTAACTCTTGTCACATGTTTTGCGATTTAAACCTGTGTAGATTCAGGTCATTTTTATTGCATCCTATTTTTAGATTGAATTTTTTTCAATTTCAACCTTTAACAATGAGTTTATTAAAAATTAGGCTTCATAATTTATTTTTATTTACTTTCCATGGGGTAATCACAATCTCATGACCTTGGTCGCGAGTTTGGTAGATTAAGTCAAGTTGACTTATGTTATTTTTTTATTTAGTTTCCATGAAATTATCATGATCTCATGACCGGGTCACAGGTTTGACAAGTTAGCTCTTATTAAATTTTTTATATATTTTTTAATTAATTTTTCTCAATTTCATTCTTTAACATTGGATTGATTGAGAATTAAGCTTCATAATTTATATAGAGTTACCATGGTCTCATGATATAGGTCGTGAATTTTGTGGGTTAACTTTAGTTGGCCTGAATCAATCCAATATGTTATCAATTTAAAATTATTTTTAAAAAAGATGTTGTTTTGAATTTTTATGAATCAAATTATACTTTTACAGCTAATCTAAATTATCTTTGAACCCATCATGTTAATTAGGTCATATTGAATCCATCTCTATATGATTTAAAATATTTTATTTTATTATAAAAATCTTTGCAATGCATGTATGTTTCTTTGGGAAGTTCAAAAAGATTTAATTTAATTCGTTGGTGTAGCGCGAGTCAATCAACTAGTGAACACTAATTAGAGTATATGTTTACTTAGATATAATAATAATAATAATAATAATAAGAGAGATCATTATAATCCTTTTCATATTAAATCAAAGGTATGAAATAGGTATTAAATTATCCCTCTCTCTTTTCGAAACATCAATAAACAAAAGCTGCATTAAATTAATGGATGCCCTCGAGCCGCCGTTGGCTTTATCCTTATAGACCTAATGTATTGACTAGTATCTGTTACGAATGGGAGGACCTATTCAACCCCAATTTCCACTAAACTTCTCGTCAACTTGCACAATCATGTACCTTGCTTCTTTTTTTTATGAGAAAATAACAACATATTAATATTTGAAGTTTCACTTCTTAAAATATCTTACGAAGAATGGAACCATTGAGATTATTTACTGTAAAAGTAAATAACAATATATTAATATTTGAAGTTGATATATCTCTTAAATTGAAATTATTTATAAAACTTAAAAAATTACTTGGTGTATACATTCAAAAAGAAAATGTTGTAATGTTAATTAACATCATTTTAAGAGAGAGATTATTAAATAAAAATTCTAGTTTAAATAAGATTTTTTTGTAAAATAAAATTTGTATTAGACTAGTTTATTAGAATCTTGTTTAATTAAGTAGTTAGATTTCTAGTTATATTATGATAATTAGAGGTGTAATCTCTATATAAATATAAAGATTAATATATTGAGAATAGTAAGTGTTTTGTTGAAAGAACAAATTAATCAATAAAGACTGAAAGGTTCATACAAATAATTGTGTGTTTTATTTCAAACAACTCTAGGGTTCTGCTCCAACAATTTCAGTTGACAACACGGGAGGCGGTCAATTCTCTAGGTGAGATCAGTGTATAATTAGCACTGAAGGTGATTTGGTATGCTTTCAACTTTCAGATTTGCTACTTTACTTTAAATCTCAATGGTTTAGCTGAGTAATTATGATTGTTCTTATATCTTGAATATTATATATTATATATATGTATGCACAAATTGGAGCATGCATTCCGTCTGAAATATTTGACTACATGCAATTATATATACGAGATGCATGCCCCCGCGTTGCCGCGAGCTTATAAAATAAATATATTTAATAGTTTTATAATTGTGAACCAGTGCTAGCTAAGTAATAGAAACTAAAGATATAATGGAGCTAATATTTCATGACAGGAAAAAAAATTGTATTGGTGATCAAAACTTAGAGACTAAACAAAATGATTTGTAGCAATCCATAATGTTTTGGGAGGAAAGATACATTTTTTTCGCCACATGATTTAGCTTTTTTGTTAATAAAAAGCAAAAAAAATTACAAAGCTAAATTTTCTACCAACTTAATATTAAAAAAAACCAACAAAGATAATTTTGGAAGGAAAAAAACCTATAAGAAAAAACATTGTAGCAATTGATAATGTTTTATGAGGAAAATTACAGTGCTTTCCCTAATAAAATAAAATAAAAAACCATTTAGATAAATATTGTAGCAATCCTTAGTATTTTGTGAGAAAAACTATAACGCTTTCCCTATATGATTTAACTTTATTGTAATTATAATTCTTAACCAACTTAATATTTTTTAAAAATGGAAAAAAATAATTTTGGAAAAAATAATCAAAAAATCATATGGGAAAACGCTGCAATAATTCACAGTGTTTTAAAGAAAAAAATTATAAAGCTAAATTCTTAATCGGCTCAATATTAAAAAATATTAAATCGACAAAGACAATCTTAGAAAAAAAATATTAAAAGAAAACACAAAAAAAGGAAAAAAATCATGTTGGTAACACTGTAGCAATTCACGGTGTTTTGTGATGAAAACTACAGTGCTTCCCCACATGATTTAACATTATTTATAATGACTTTTAATAGTAATTTTCAACAATGTTTTGTGAGGAAAGCTACAGTGCTTTCCCCACATGATTAAGCTTTATTACAAAGTTAAATTCTAACCAACCCGATATTAAAAAAAAAAAATCGATGAAGATAATTTCAAAAAAAATATTACAAAAAAAAAAAAACACAAAAGAAACTGGAAAAAAAACCATGTGAGGAAAAATTGTATCAATCCATAGTGTTCTGTGAGGAAAAACTTGTATTTATTTGTAATTGCAATTATTAACCAGCTTAATATTTAAAAAATAAAATTGACAAAGATAATTTTAGAAAAAAAAATAACAAAACAGAAAAAAACCACATGAGAAAAAACATTGTAGCAATCCACAGTAATTTGCGAGGAAAGTTACATTGCTTTCCTTACATATTGTAACTGTAATTTTTAACCAGCTCAATATTAAAAAAATAAAATAAAAAAGATAATTTCGGATAAAAAAAAAAAAAAACAAAGAAAACCATGCGGAGAAACACTGTAGCAATCAACAATGTTTTAAAGAAAAAAAATTACAAAACTAAATTCTTAATCAGCTCAATATAAAAAAATTAACAAATATAGTTTTGAAAAAATAAAAAAATAAAATAGAAAAGCTAATTGGAAAAACACAGTAGCAATTCACAGTATTTTAAAGAAAAAAAATTACAAAGCAGAATTTTTAACCAGTTTAATATTTAAAATGTAAAATCAATAAAGAAAACATTTTAAAAGAAAATTCAATGGAAAAAAAAAGGAAAAAAAAAAAGCAAAGTTGGAAAAAAAAAAAGGAAAGCAATTTTGAAAAAAAAAGAGAAAAAAAAAAGAGAAAGAGGGCAGGGTGAAAAAAAATGCAAAAATTAAAAGAAAATTAAATGGAAAAAAAAAAAACAAAGTTGAAAAAAAAAGCAATTTTGAAAAAAAAAAAAAGGAAGAAGAAGAGGGAACGTTGAAAAAAAAAAGCAAAAAAAAAAAGAAAAAAAAAGAGGAAAGCACTGTATATTACTGTTGTAATCCATAGTGCTTTGTGTGTGGGGAACAGTGATTCCCCCACACCATTTAGATATTGTTAATTAATAATAATTAATGTGTGTAACTTGTTTTTACCACTTTTTATGACTTTATGGTCTTGAAAGAATGTTATTTAACACGGAAATCTCTATAGCCAAGGGCTATGGGACGAACACAGCTGCACTGATCTACTCGACCCCAATTTCCACTAAACTTCTCATCAACTTCCACAATTATTATATATATCATCTTTGCAAAGGACTTCAAAATTGTGAGAAAATAAAAAGCAAATTAACGTCACTCCTCTCCATACTCTTCAACCTACCTTTCCAATTTGCTATAGAGATTGATAAAAACTGTCCCAGCTATGGCTTCCACGTCCTCTGAGTCTCCGTTCTCTTCTTCGTCTTCATCCTCTAGACATAGATGGAACTATGATGTTTTTCTAAGTTTTAGAGGAAAAGATACCCGCAAGAACTTTACAGGTCATCTCTATACCGCCTTAATCCAGGCCGGAATTCATACTTTTAGGGATGACAATGAACTTCCTAGAGGAGAAGAAATCTCTCCACAGCTTGTCAAGGCAATTGAAGGATCAAGGATTTCTATAGTGGTCTTCTCCAAACACTACGCTTCCTCTAGATGGTGTCTTGACGAACTTGTAAAGATTATTGAGTGCAGGCAAAAGATTGACCAGGTTGTTCTTCCTATATTCTATGATACGGAGCCATCAGATGTCCGAAAACAGACCGGGAGTTATGCAAAAGCTTTTGATGAACATGAAGAACGCTTCAAGGAAGACATGGAGAAGGTCAACAGGTGGAGAGGAGCTCTTGCAAAGGCTGGAATTCTATCTGGATTTGGTTTAAACAATGAGGCAAATGGGTATATTTTTACCTTCTCTATCACAGATCTACCTGCACATATCAACATGAACAATTTTTTTATTATTATCAATTTAAGCTTGATATTTTCACTTCAATTATATATTAATTTTTAATTGCAATATTTAGAGGTAGAAAATTAATTTATAAGTTTTTTCCCAAACAGAGTTAAAATTTTAATATATATCCAATAAAAAAGCTTTTTTAAAAAAGTTATTGCTAGATACACCTATCCATGCTCATCTATGAAATCAATATTCAATTTTACTAAATTATATAATAATAGAACCAGATCGATAAAGCCAACAAGACTTATGAAGGATTAGAGGTTCCCCTTTCCCGTGAAAGTATTGCTAAAAGTGAAAGTATTGTTGGAAGATTCAAAGGATTACGCATTATTTATTAATTGAATAAAAATTAAAAAGCATCGGTTTTTCATTGCAGTTTGTATGAGGGGATGCATTGTAAATTTACATAATATATATATATATATATATATATATATATAGATTTAATAAATTTTATTTATTTATTTATTTTATTTTTTTAAAAAAATAATTTTTTACTACTATGTTAATAATTTACTTTTTATATGATTATTGTAGTCTAAAAACACATCCTCTTGATGCTTGATTTAAAAAAAAAACAGAGAAATTCAATTTTATTATTTACAAGAGATTGAAAATGAAGAAATCATTTAAAAAATTTTGTTTCCCTTTTGATTTTTTTTCTTTTATTAATTTGTTTTTAAATTTTTTCTTAAATATTATGTTGATTTAAAATTTAGTATTAATAACATGTTTCAATCTATTTTTTACATGGTTATATTGATCAAAAGAAAAATCTTGATATTAAGTTGAATTTCATCATAAAAAATAATTAAATTTTATATCAAAATATTCCATGTGCTAAGAGGAATGACGGTAAAACGTTTTCGAGCTTTCAATTTGCACCAAAAAAAAAAAAGTGAGAGAGATTAGGAGTAGAGAAATATTTTCCTGTTTATTTTTTTAACTAATTTTGGAGTTTTTTTAAGACGAGAAATTAACTTCTTTAGGTTCTTATAAATTGAGTTTTAAAATAAAAAAAATATACAGCTTGATCTTTTTGACAACTTCAATTAGGTTCATAAATAATCTTTTCGTTTAACATGGGTGAGCTTGGGTAGGCCACCACACTTAGGCTTTTATCATATGACCCAAGTAAGTTGGGCTACCTAGAGCCCCATGTTTTGTTTTTATATATATATTTATAAAAATAAATTAAATGTTTTAAAAATTAATTAAGAATACATTTTAGATACTATTTTAGTAGATTTTATTTAATTTTTATTTTGTTTTGGAGTAAGATAGTAGAAATCTTTTTGTAATATTACCAAGTTTGTTTGTTTGTTTATTTTTTGCAATCCATCATAATTGTTTCGTTTTTTTTAATTTTATTTTATTGCTTTGCTGCAATTTTTTATTTTTTAACATGTATTTAAAAAAATTAATTTTAAAAAACTTATTAAATCAACGTGGATCCATCATCTAGATGGTGAGTTTGGCAGATCGATCTAAATAGATTTAATATTTTACTATATTAATATCTTTTAAAAAAACTCATTTTATTTTTTTTTAAGTCAAATTATATTTTTACTATTTATTTATATGTTATTTTTGAACTTGCTAAGTTGATTGTGTTATATTAAATTAACTTTTACATAATTTGATTTAAAATTTAAGTTAGTCATGGATCAAGATTATAAAGTTGACCACTTAAACAAAGTTTTGAGTTAATAATTAAAAAAAAAATTGCTATTGAGAAATAAATTAACAATATTTTGATATTTGTTTTATATTTTGAAATTTATTTGTTCAACCCGCCTCGTAGTATTGACTAATTTTCTAGTATTTAACTAATGTTGGATGTATATTAAAAAAAAATGTTGGATATAAAATTTTGGGCAAAAGCTCTGATAAATAGTGATAAATTAACAGAATAACTTAATTACATTCAATATAAGAATTTTGTACAAAATATTGAGACTTGAACACCAACTAACGTGTATAACACTCACACACTACGCTCTCCTTAATATTATCACATCACACACTCACCGATCACACTTTCCTTATTTTTCACCCAATCTCACTTGCACACACAAATCTTTCTCTACTCACACACAATCTAACTTTTTCATGTATAAAATTGCTTGCTTGTTTACTCTGAGTGATGCTTGAACACCAACTAATTTATAATATGTTTTTCGTCAAAATATAAGTTTTTTTTTCCAAATTAAATTTTAAATGTTTTTGGAATGTTTTAAGATGATAATATTTAAAATAAAATTTTAAAAATAAAAAATATTTTTTTAATGTATTTTAAAAAATATATATTTAAAAAACAATTTTACGCCCTTTCGATCCTTTTAGAAGAAAGTGGCAGCATGCATATATGGGCTGCTAGGTCTGTTTGATAGCCTAGAGACTTATAGAATATCATTTACAAGAAAGGATGATTTTCAGGATGCACTTCCTTGATAGTTCTAGAGAGGCATGGGCTTGAAAATTCTGGATTAATATCTAACAACCTATACGCCATTGTTGTCTTTCTTTCTCTATGAACAGATATGAAGCGGAATTCATCAAAAGGATTGTCAGTGATGTAGCTTGTAAACTGGGAAACAAAACCTTGCACGTAGCCAAACACCCAGTAGGTATTTATTCCAGAGTTCAGGGTATTATTTCCTTGCTAAAAGGTGCAAAACCTGATGTTGGCATCGTGGGAATACATGGGATAGCTGGAATAGGCAAGACAACAATAGCAAAAGCTGTGTTTAACAAACTTTACTTTGGATTTGAGGGAAGCAGTTTTCTTTCGGATGTCAAGGAAATATCAGATAAGCCGAATGGTCTGGTTGAATTACAAGAGCGCCTTCTTCATGATATTCTGAAACCACATGTTTGGAAGGTCAGTAATGTTTTTGAAGGAATGAATTTGATCAAAGAACGACTTCATCGTAAGAAAATTCTTGTTGTTTTTGACGATGTGGACAAAAGGGAACAACTGGAGGCATTGATGGGAGAGAGATGCTGGTTTGGTGCCGGAAGTGTAATAATTGTTGTAACTAAGAACAAGCATCTGCTAGCAGAAGTGGGGGTAGATGAAATGTATCATGCTAAAGAATTGGATCGAGACCAGTCTCTTCAGCTTTTCAGTTTGCATGCTTTTAGGGAAACCCATCCAGCAAAGGATTATGAGGAGCTTTCAGACAAGGTAGTGGACTACTGCAAAGGACTTCCTTTGGCTCTACAAATTTTGGGTTCTCATTTGTCCATAAGAGACAAAGCTGGATGGGAAATCGATATTGCCCATTGGCAAAATATTCCGCATTATGATATTCAAGGAAAGCTTAGAGTAAGTTTTGATGCACTGAGTGTGGATACAAGCGAGATATTCCTTGATATTGCGTGCTATTTTGTTGGTGGAGACAAAGAATATGTAGCAGATATAGTAGGAGCTCGTTACGATTGCCATCCAGAAGTAGCTTTCAGAACTCTCATTGGAAGGTCTCTCATAACAATCGACACCGAGAAACGGAATAGGTTAAGGATGCATGATATATTACGAAACATGGGGAGGGAGATTATTCGTCAAAGGTCGCGTAACCATCCTGGAAATTGCAGCAGAATTTGGCTTCCCAAAGATGCATACAATGTACTCTCCAAGGAAATGGTAAGAGCTCATTACTTTGTATATTAATTGTTGTACTGTTGTACTGTAGATTCATACACTCTTATTTATCTTATGAATTTCTTGTCAAATTCATAATTATCTTACATCAATATAATCCGTCAACTTAGGATCACAGAGAACAGATATAGCACTATGACTATGCATAAAAATCATATCTTGATTGTGCTCAATGAAAAGACCCCCGTCACTGTCTTGTTTTCCTGCTTCTATCATTACCAAGTATTCTACCTTTAGGACAAACAATGTTAAGATAGATTGCAAAGTGGCATTTAACAAAAATCATTACCAAGTAATCATATGTGAAATCATTATTCTTCTCTCTGTCTGGCCATTTTTTTTAGTAGCTATGATAAATATTAATGAAGTTCTCATTTAAAAAATAAATAAATAAATCAGCCAATGACAGGACATGGCCACCAAACACAAGTTCTAATGAAGTGCTTATACAATGCTATCATATAGTATTTTACGGGATATTTGGACCCCCAAAAACAAGTTGATCTTAAAGAATAAAAAACTGGATTGAAATGCGTTGTTTCAACTTGTTCTTCACCATCTTGCACTTTGATTAAAAGCTTGGAATAATAACATTATATAAATAAAAAAATAATTTAATTAGAGGTTTTTAGGCATTTTGTCAAGGTATAATAACTGAAGTGTTATTGCTTATTTGAGCTTGTTAATAATGCTCATCTTCTTTCTAACTCCCTTATTGTTATTGAATTCCAGCTTACCTTGTAAACTGGTTCATTAATAAATATATCAACATTCTCTTTCAAAGAATATGCATGATTATTGTCATGATATTTTAATGCTTTTTTTTTTTGCTATTTTCAGGGAACAGATGCTGTGGAGGGTCTGGCACTTGATGTGCAAGAATCTTTTAGCACAAAATCGTTTACAAAAATGAGACGTTTAAAATTACTCCAAATCAAAGAAGCACATCTTGTGGGAAGCTACAGTCTTCTCCCCAAAGAGTTGATATGGCTTTGGTGGTTTGGATGCCCTTTGAAATCTTTGCCGTCTGATTTTCACTTAAACGACCTTGTTATACTTGATATGCAAGACAGTAACGTACGAAAACTTTGGAAGGGGACTAAGGTAAAACATATGCATTAGGCACTCAAAATTCTCTCTAATTAAATTTAATTTAGAGTTACATTTTTTCACATCGCTATTTTTCTCTTATTTTCTCGTTTCCTTGACAGAATTTTAACAAGCTGAAAATCCTCAATCTCAGCTATTCCAAGTACCTTGCTAAAACGCCGAACTTCCGAGGACTCTCTAGTTTGGAGAGACTAATACTTACAGAATGCCCGAGTTTGGTTAAGGTACATCAATCTATTGGACATTTGAAGAGCCTTGTTTTGTTGAGTTTGGATTCCTGTCGCAGCCTAAAGACTCTTCCAGAAAGCATGGGTAACTTAAAATCTCTTCAAACTCTGAACGTTGCTTCGTGTTTACAGCTTGAGAAATTGCCAGAGAGTTTGGGTGACCTAGAATCCTTAACAGAGTTGTTTACAAAGGGTACTGCGATTAAGCAACTTCCTACGTCAGCTAGATATTTGAAGAAGCTGACAAAGTTATCATTTGGTGGATACAACAAAGTTTTCTACTCACCTGATCTACCATCTAAATCTTGGTTTTCATCGTGGCTTTCACCACAAAGCTGTTCTAGCTCCATAGATATGCTACCAGCTTCTTTCACTAGTTTCAGCTCATTGAAAGAACTAGATCTAAGTTATGCTGGTTTGTCTGAAGCTACAAGTTCCATTGATCTTGGGAGTTTGTCCTTTCTTGAAAATTTGAATTTGTCTGGACATGAATTCTTCAATCTGCCTTCTAGCATTAGCCGCCTTTCTAAGCTTCAATTTTTGACGGTTGAGAGATGCTCGAATCTTCTATCAATCTCAGAGCTTCCATCAAGTGTACTGTTCTTGTCTATCTATGACTGCACATCCATTGAAAGAGTAACTGCACCACTTCAGCATGAAAGACTACCATTACTGAACGTACAAGGGTGCCGAAATTTAATAGAGATTCAGGGCATGGAATGTGCGGGCAATAACTGGTCCATTTTGAACTTAAATGGCTGCAACAATTTATCTGAAACCTATAAGATGAGTCTTATTCAGGTTCTCTCTTTCTCTGTCTCTTCACTTACTTACAAACATTTAGCATTTAAATATGGTAGTTTTTCGAACTCAAGTTTTAATTACTTTCCTTGAACCAATATGTAGGGATTATGCAAAGGTAAACATTATGACATTTGCCTTGCTAGTGGTGAGATACCAGAATGGTTCAGCCATCGTGGAGAAGGATCTGCATTATCATTTGATTTACCCTCAGTTTCAGTTCCAGATGGTAATAAACTCCAAGCGCTTCTTTTATGGGTTGTCCCGGTCTCCGCCAATGAAGCAATTCCAGAAACACCATTTCTCCAGTTTGATATGTGTGTTGCTACTTTCAAAAATAAGAGCAATGGTATTGAAATGTTTGAGACGATGGCAGCAGTTACGTTTGACAGAACTATCACGAAGCAGTCTTGGATACAGCGTATACCGTTGATTGGGTTAGAGGAATCGCTGCAGGGTGTAGAGGAATTGGAAGTGAATGTCAAAATAAGCTTCTATGATGTTCGAAAATGTTGGGTAGAAAATGTGGGGTACATTTGATAATGGAAAAGAACAAAGCAGATTCAGATCAGGAAATTGATATTCATGCTCTAGGCTCCGATGATCAGTGGTTGGAAAGTAGATTGATAAGAGAGTTGCAGAAATGGAAAATCACCAGTTGCAGTAAATTTGGACAGCATAAAACATAGAATATGTTTTTTGTTTGTTTTTTTTTTCCATGTTTTTGGATCAAGGGTGCTTGATCTGTGGTATTGTTTGCTTGGCATTTCAGACTGATAAATGAGTGACACAAATTTTGATTGAAGAATCAGAAAGGGATCGTGACATTGCCAGTCAAGAAGGAACACACGAGACATATCAGCATCAGCTTCTACTAATGAGCAGTGGAAGAGTGTCTGACCACATTGATGAGCTGTGGAAAAGTCTTTGCTTTGCTTTACTTTTGTAGGAAAGAATTCTACAATTCTACAGTTGTATTAAATTTGTTACCTTTCTCTTTAAGACAAAGCAAATCGTGACAAATTAAAAGCATTTTCGTCTAAAAAGGCCTCTTACAAAAGCTTTCAATGGTCCTAAAGAAAACTATCAAATCTGTCTTATGTCATATTCATTGAAAATAATACCTTATTAGTTGTTTCATGGAATTTATTTTATAAAATTAAATGTATACAAAGAGAAAAATAAATAAATTTATGATTCATTAAAAATAATAAAAATATATTTTAAAAAAAATGAATCACATTACATAACTAATAAAACTTCATTACAGAACACTATATATACACTGCGTTGTAGCTTGAGATGGATTGAAATTTCATACACCGTTACCATAAAATACGCGCACTTATATTATCCTCAATATAATTGTCAATAAAAATTCATGATAGTTTTGACGACTTAACATTGTTGAAATGAGTTATAAAACCCAATCCATTGGTACATACATGCAAGTAAAGAGGATGGTTATAGAAAAATCCAATTTAATTGTTTTTTTTCTTGTAAATAAAATTATAATCTCATCTGAAAATTCTAATGAGTTGGAAAACACACTAATCATGTATAGCGAAACTCAATTTTTTAAATACATACAATATTACACTCTCCTTGCTCATCAAAACATAGGATTTACAATGAAAATTATTTACTACAGCTTTCAATTTCCTTTTGCTGATAATTATTTCCTTTATTTTACTGCAGGTTCTTGATTTGAATATATATTAAAAAAAACACAAAACAATCATTCATTTATTAATCATAATTGAAAAACTTAATTATATCTAATGATTTACATGCATGATTTTTATTGTGAGTTTACTTGGTTTACTTAAATTTACTTTATTTTTTTAATTAAATGTTATATTTTACCGATTTCGTTCTCTATTATTAAGTTCATTCAAGATTAAACTTTTTTAATTTTTTTAAAAGATTATATCTATAAGTTTCACATATCAATCTAATTTAACCCAAGTCTATCAAATGTTTTTCTATCTCAATATTATATAAAAATATCATTTAATTCATTATTAAAATTATTTTTAATTTTAAACTTCTGGCAAGTCACAAACTTCTGGAGTTTTGTTAATAAAGCTTATGCACAAGATTTTCATTAAACTACCTAAATTTTAATAATAATAAAAAAAACAATATTTTGACTAGATTTATTTGCACCCACGTGAGGGCCATGTGATGCCAACCCATATAACAATTAACAAAGCAATACAAAACAAAACAAGGTTTGGGGATGGGAACTGGAGCATAAAAAACAAGTTTTTTTAATATGTTAATATTAATTATTAAAAAATCTAAGAATTATTATTTGAATAAATATTTAATTAACAACTACTTTTAAAAAACAACTTATCACATTACACGAAATACTCATTAGTGCCGAGGGCAGGCATGTGGTCGTGAGAAAGGTGCTCAACCAAAAAGCTTAGACAAAGACACAAGACAAGAGAGCTGCTGTATATATCCACGTTATAAAATTCCTCGTCTTATTTTAGAGTTTATTCATTTTTGTATTTTAAAAATATTTTAAAAAAATTTTAAAATTTTTTATTTTAAATTAATATTTTTTTTATATTTCAGATTATTTTGATATGCTTTATTTTAACTGCCCATCACCATGCAAGTTTAAGATTTTTCTAATTGTAATTGGAGCTACTAATATTTCTTAATTATTAAAATAAAGATGTTTAGTTTACCCCAGCAAAGTAATTTAGTAATAAACTTTTCAAATAAAGGTTCCTGAGAGCATCTTCTCTTCACTTATATATTCTACGTCATTATTGATAAGCAAGATTTTAGTGTTTCATTTCTTGTTGAAGAGTAAAGGATTGATCCGATGAGCGGTTTCCGTCAGCTTTATTAACCTTTCAATTTGTGCACAGAAAATGCTTGAGAAAATTCCTGGTGGACATAGAGTTATTAAAAAATTTCAACTGCATGCATGACTCGCCTTTTGCTTCCTTGAATTTTTTAAATCCCTCGCATCATGATTCATGAGACTAATATTGGAGCTATTAAAACATTGTGAAAATAACTTTCCACCAACTCATCTGGATAAATAACTTACAATTGCATCTGAGCAAGTTGATATATATATGGTCTTTAATTAAGATGTTGCTTAAGAGATTTTTTTTAATTGTAGTTGGCCCCACTAATATAAATATTAGGGTATCTTAATTATAATTGATCCTTGGCACGATACCATGTGGGTGCGAGATTACTGCAAGACTAATGGGGTAAACTACTGTGAAACATATATCTTAATTAAAGACCATATATATCAACTTGATCATATGCATTCGAAGACATTTTTTATTGTATCAAATTTAATAGGTTGTAAGCACGTACGGGGAGTTTTTTTTTCTTTAGAGTAGTAAAGGAGGTGTTAAAACTACTAATTTTATATTGCATAAAAACATACTTGTCCACGGTAAGTCAAAAAAGTGTAACAAATAACATTAAACTGCACCATTAGTCTTGGCCTCAACTTTGTCGTGCTATATCTTCACCTCCTATTTTAATTGGATTTTTTAATTGTAATTGGCCCCACAAATATAATTTTTAAATATTTCTTAATAATAATTGATCTTTGGCGTGGAATAATTGCATGTAGACACGAGATTACTGCAGCACTGATGGGCTCAACTACAATAAATATATTAATTAAAGACCATATACATTAACTTGATTCGATGCAATTGGAAGTCATTTTTAATTATGTCGAATTTAATAGGTTGTAAGCAGAGGGGGTGTTTTGTAGAATAGTAAAGGGAGGTGTAGAAATACTAAGTTTGAAGCACACAAAACAAGAGATTTCATTCGTATTTTGTTTTCTGTTTTAAAAGTATTTAAAAAAAATTATTTTTTCTTGAAATTATTTTTATATATTTTAAAATTATTTTAATATATTGATATAAAAATAATTTTTAAAAAATAAAAATATATTAATTAATAAATTTTTAAATAAAAAATATTTTAAAAAATAACTATTATTATATTCTCAAATATTTTTTTAAATAAAAATAAAACCCGTATAAGTGTTTTTTGTTCTCATGATTACAGTGATCACGCAGAAATAGCAAATGAAAATGGCATTCAGTAAAATTAAAGTTGAAATAATCCTCATTTTTATTTTTCTATATTGATTTTTACTAGATCATTTAAATTATATCAATTTTAAGGTAATTATCAATTTTTATATAACTCAATTTAAATAAATAATGAATCGAGTGATTGATACTTCTAATTTACTGACGATTGTTTGTGAAAATTATGGCACAATTTCAGTTTTGTATAATCTCGATAATCATTTTAAGCTTTGATTATTGATTAGCAAAATGTTAATATTTCATTTGTGTATCTTGTCAGCGGATTCCATGAGCTTTATTAACCTTAAGAGAATTATTTGTTATCTTAGTTATTTTTATTTCTATTTAGTTTAGAAAAAAAAATGTTATGGTATTTTTATTTTTATTTTCTTATTTAGTTCACAAAATCAAATATTATATTTGATAATTTTATTTTTATATTTTATTTAGGAATCCCCGAAAATAACTCTATATTTATTTGTTAGGATTTTTCTCTTCAAGATATACTTGAGGCTAGTATTAAGAAGCTTATTTAGCTTTTATTTTAGCCAATTATTATAAAGATGAAAATTTGATAATAAAATTTTTAAACAAGGGTTTTATGTGACACCCTTTTTGGAAGATTTGTGTGTTCTTGTGTTTGCTTTTTTGTTTTGTGTTGTTTTTGTTATAATTTATAACAATTGCTATCAAATTTTGATGATTTTCTTGGCGTTAGTGTTGCCTAATAAAATTAACCATTATTGGAATACGTTATAGATTAGAAAGTGTTTTCATAAGAGAAAATAGATATTTAGAAACTAGTAATAAAAGACCTGAAAAGACAGATTGCATAATAAATTTACTAGTTGGCAAATGTTATAACCATAGGGGATCATGTGGAGACTAATAACATATTCATCACCATCTTTTATAAACTTGTTTTGGATGCAAGAGTAGGGGAGGCAGTCTTTTGATAAGGATAAGTATCATGAAGGTTTTTGCAATCTCGTTTATAATGTATTAAGATTCTCTATTAATTTATAATATTTATTTTTATGATGAATATGTTGATACGATAGTATAAACAATAATAATAATATCATACCCGATGATGTCTCCAATAATATTCTACTGATAAATTAGAGGTTTTTAATTTATTTGTATTTAATGATTATTGACTCTTTCCCATTCACAACCAACTTTTCTTTTTTCTTTTATTGGTGGGTAGGTTTCATTAAAAAAAAAACTTTATTTTTTTAATAGGAAACTTTGACAAATAGAAAAATGAATTATCGTTGACATTGTCAAAAAAATCATCCAAACATAATAGCTTAAGATCATACTACCTACTTAATTTTTATCAAATAAATAAGGATAGTAAGATTCGAACTTGTAACCGCTTGGTCATCAAGACTCTGATATCATGTTAAAGAACTATTTCAATCAAATAACTTAAATTATTAAGTAAAATTCCAAGATATAATTTATATTATTCTCTAACAAATACATGAATGAATCAAGTGTAGAATCATTCCTCATTCTATATGTCATAGTTTGCCATACAAAAAAAAAAAAAAAAATCTATCCACCAAAAAAAGAAAGTTGCTTGTAAATAGGAAAGAGCCAATATTCATGGAATACAAACAAAAAAAAACAGTTTGGAAAGTTTTATTTAAACAAAAACAAACATCTCTAAGCATGACAAAGTTGAGACCTAGGTTGCTATTGCGGTAGTTTATGCTGATAATAATAGCATAGACAACGACAATATTAATGATATTATCAATAATATTTTTATTGTTAAATTAAAAGGTTGGGTGTACATAAAATATCAAAATTATTAATTTAATTTATGTTTATTTTTTTAATAAAAAATTTACTGTTATCATAAATATAGATTTGACACACACAAGATCAAATAAAAAATAATTTAAATTCAAGACCGAGTTCTCTTCAACCCAATGGCATTAATGCAAGATTATTTTTGAGACATATTACTGGTTTCCTTGGATATTTTTATTTGTATTTAGTTTAAAAAGATATTTTTTATGTTTTTTTATTTAGTTAAGAAAATCAAATATTTTACTATGTAATTTTATTTTTTTTCAATTTAATCAAGAATATCTGTAATAAATATAATTATTTATTATGATTCTTTTCCTTGAAGATTTGGTATTAATATAAATAGCGTTGTTAATAATTTAGTGATAAACTGTTCAAATAAAGGTTCTTGAGAGCATCCTTTTCATTTATATATTCTACGTCATTATTGATAAGCAAAATTTTAATGTTTCATTTCTTGTTGAAGAGTAAAGGATTGATCCGATGAGTGGTTTCCGTCAGCTTTATTAACCTTTCAATTTGTGCACAGAAAATGCTTGAGAAAATCCCTTGTTTCCGTCAGCTTTATTAACCTTGAATGACTTGCCTTTTGCTTCCTTGAATTTTGTTAAATCCCTCACATCATGAGACTAATATTGGAGCTATTAAAACATTGTGAAAATAACTTTCCACCATCTCATCTGGATAAATAACTTACAATTGCATCTGAGCAAGTTGATATATATGGTCTTTAATTAAGATGTTTCTTAGGAGATTTTTTTAATTGTAGTTTGCCTCAGTAATATAAATATTTAAGGTATCTTAAGTATAATTGATCCTTGGCACGAAAAAATACCATTTAGGTGCCAGCCGACTATTTTTTGCATCAAACAGGGGGGCGAATGCAAGCTCCTATAGGAACTGTTTGGCGAGATTACAGCAAGACTAATGGGGTAAACTACTATGAAACATGTATCTTAATTAAAGACCATACGTATCAACTTGATGGATCATATGCATTCGAAGTCATTTTTTATTGTATCAAATTTAATAGGTTGTAAGCACGTACGGGGAGTTTTTTTCCTTTAGAGTAGTAAAGGAGGTGTTAAAACTACTAATTTTATATTGCATAAAAAATAACATATAAAGTTGATAACGAATCATTCATTACAAGATTTAAGTTCTTTAGATAAAATTCAACATCATATTTGATTACAAAAACATACTTGTCTATGGTACTATGGTAATTCAAAGGAGTGTAAAATAACATTAAATTTCACTAGCATCATTGGCATCAACTTTGTCATGCTTACTTTATCTCCACGCCTGGTGTCACAATAAAAGTACAAATAATTTAGCTCTCAGAAATTAAAATTTCACCAATATCTAAAAACTCATTTGGAATCTCTCCAAATAATGAACAAGAATTTCATAAAACTTAATCTGCCCTTTACTAATTAGAACGAGGCTTTAAATAGCTAAATTATAAATAACTGAAAATTACAAACAACTGAAATTGATAATTAAACAATTAATTATCCGTTACATAAAACAGTACCCATGTTCCACCAACTTTAATGGACACAATAAAAAAAATAGCAAAACAGTCGTGAATGATAATTAATAAGGATAGGGCAGTTATTGACAATTAAAGGAAATAACAAAGCGGACACAAATACTTATTGAAATTGATTATTATGATGGCCACTTAGTCAAGCAAAGGCAAATGCATCAACGTACTATATTTTTTTTTTTTACGTGGGTGTTCGGGCCAGCTTGCGCGCACCACGACTAATCTCACGGCTCACTGAACATCCTGCAAACCCAATGAGCATGTAAGACACCGCGGGGGTGACAGACGTGCACAGTGAGGTTTGAACCCAGGATGCAGAGGAAGGGAACAAGTCTCTTCAACCGCTTGGGCAAGACCTATTTTAATTGAATTTGATGTTGAGCATTTAATTTCAACTTATCTATTACTTCATGATTCAGCAAGCTTACATTTGAAGTATGTAATGTTAAAGAACCATCTTAACACAGTAGTTTAAACTATTAAATAAGGTTTTAGAATATAATTTATATTATTCTCTAATATCCCCTAAAGAAAGCACTTTTCAGCTAAAGTATTGTCAAGCGTTGAAGAACCAACTCAAAGACAGTATCACAATATTCACAAGAATCTCCCAAGAACACCCACTTGTTTCTAACTAACCAAAAACCCCCCATAATACACCAAAAGCCTTGCTTAAAATGGCTTTGCGTTGGAATTTGCCTTTAAACAAATAATTCCAATCAAGAAGTAGGTCTGCAATAGTACTCGGTAAACACCACTGAAAATCCAATTATTTAATAAATATGCACCAACATTTCCATACATAGGAGCAGTGGAGGAAAAGATGGGGTACTGATTCATTGTTTGCTTCACTAAAGGGACGGTGAGCTTCCTCTAACGGAATTATGTTCCTTTGAGCGAAAAATTCCTTTGTATTAACTTTCCCTTGAACCATATGAACATATCAACTTTTGGTGGGGTTAATCCTTTCCATAGCAGGCTAGGTGGGAAGGATGAGTTTCCTGGATAATCTGTTTTGTCAATAAGATTATGGCATGAGTTTCAGACAAGTAGGCATGAATTTCCTGGATAATCTGTTTTTTATAATCTGTTTTGTATTATAAAAATTGCGAAATAACTTTCTATCAACCGACATGGAAAAATAAAATCCTATTGTATTTGAGAAAGTTGATACATATGGTCTTTAATTAAGATGTTTTATTGTAGTTGACCCCATTAGTATACATGTTGCTTAATATAATTTTTTAATATTTCTTAATAATAATTGATCTTTGGCATGAAATAATTGCATATAGACACGAGATTACTGCAACACTAATGGGCCCAACTACAATAAATATATTAATTAAAGACCATATACATTAACTTGATTCGATGCAACTGGAAGTCATTTTTAATTATATCGAATTTAATAGGTTGTAAGCAGTGGAGGTGTTTTTCTATTTTTTTTGTAGAATAGTGAAGGGAGGTGTAGAAATACTAAGTCCATGTTGAATAAAGAAATATAAAGGTAATATATAATGTTGAAAATAGATTACTTAACATAAAACTTACGTTTTTTGAATGAAATTCAAACTCAACTATATATCATAATTTATAAATTATAACAAGAACATACCTGCTTACAATAAAAACTCAAAACAATGTAACCCACGATTTATTCAGTGGTATTGTCCACAATTAAAAGGCAAGAAAGTCTTCCTTATTTGTAGTCCATCTCCTAAAGTCTATAAAGTGTTATTTCAAGATCTTCGTTGGACAGTAAGGCCTGTTTTGAGCCTCACAACTATATTGAATTAGACAACTAAGTTGAGATTCCATCTAAAAAAAATTAAATCTTATGTTGGTCTCAATCTTTTATGTTATTTTAAATTCTTGTTATTGTTTGATGTGGGATTGTTTCTATAACAATTCCAACTTCACAAAAGTTTAAATTAAGATTGTTCTTTAATATAATATCAAAAGTTTATTAATAAAACAATCAAGAGTTTGGATCTCACCATGTATAGATGACCATCATATAATAATGTGGAATAGATTACATATGATAAATCAATATAAGACAATTACAATATTTTCTATAATATAACACTTTCCATAAGACATCCCCTCGAGTTGTCTACATGAAGCTTGGACCGTAAATAAACAAAGACAAAGTGAGGTAATGGCTTAATAAGAATATCAGCTAATTGATTCTTAGAGGTTATGAAACGAATTTGAATCTCCTTTTTGGCCACTCGATCATGAACAAAATGAGAATTAACCTCAACATGCTTTGTGCAAGCATAATAAATTAAATTAGAAGAGATAAGTAGCACCTAATTTGTCGCACCAAATAGTGGTGATAGAACTAAGAGAAACATAAATCTGACAAAAGTTAGCAAAGCCAAAGAACCTCAGCAGTGTTATCAGCTAAAGCTTTATACTCAGCTTCAGTGGAGTGAGTAACAGTGTGTTACTTGCCAGATTTCTATGAAATGGGAGTGGTGTTAAAAATACAATGTAAAACTCAATAGACTTATAATCATCAATACTACCATCCTAATTGACATCAGTAAAACCATGAAGAGATAATGAAGAACCATGAGTAAGGTGCAGGCCAAAAGAAGCCATACCTTTAAAATATCACAATATACATTTAACAACAACTTATATAATGGCTCTCGGTAGGAGCATGTATAAATTGATAAACCTAGTTTACAACATAACATATATTTGGTCTAGTAAAGGTGAAATACTAAGAGCACTAACAATTTGTCGAAAGCGAGTGGAGTCCGAAAATAACTCACCAATTGCAATCCAATCTTAGTAGAGGCCAAAATATCAACAGGTTTGCACGATGACATACCAGCACGACAAAGGATATTCAAGAACATATTTGTGTTAACTAAGCATGAGCCTATATTAGTAGGAGTGACTTCAATTCTAAAAAAAATAATGAGCATTACCTAAATCACAAAGTTTAACTCTAAGCTCAGCAAAGTAATGAGATATTAAACCAAAGAAGAGTTTACTAGTGCATAAAATTTCATCAACTAAAAAAGAAGGTAACAAATATATCAATCCACAGACAAATAAATAAGGAGGTATCAACCTTGGAAGCTCAAAAACCAATACAAAGAAGAAAATCGTTTAGATATAAGTACCAAGCTTGTTTTAAGTCATAAAGAGTCTTGTGAAGGTGAATGACATAAGTAGGCAAAGTAGGGTCTACAAACTCGTGGGTTATTCATATAAACAACCTCCCTAAGTGACCCATTAAGGAATGCATTATGAACATCAAGTTGCCAATTTCTGCCTTTAGATACGAAATAGTGAGAACTAATCGAGCAGTAGTCGGTTTAATCACAAGATTGAATGTTTTTTAGTAATAGTAATCAATTCCTTCATGTTGAGTGTACTCTCACACAACCAAGCGAGCCTTGTAGTGGTCATTATCCATCAACTTGGTGCTTAATTTTATTACCCATTAACAACCAACCCATTCATAAAAGGCTCAAGTGGTACCAAGAACCAAGTACCGTTGTTATGTAAAGCAACAATTTCATATTTCATTGCATTATGCCAGCACAGAAACTGATCAACTTCCTTAAAATATAGAGGTTCAAGGTCAAGAGAAGATGTTATATGTGATTCCGAAGAGAATAGAGTGGCAAAAATCAAACTCATGTTGGAAAACTTGTGTTGTCATGAATGTAGCACCATATGGTGTTATCATGTGTCGAATGGACAACAGACATGATAGGCTAGGTTATTATTGAAGAGAGTAGCTGAAGAGATCAACACAAAGGTCCAGATCTGACGGAGACTGATCAAAGGTACTGGGTGGAGGAGAAGGACTTGATAGGAAAACTAGAGATACAACAATAAAGAGTAAGTCAGACGAAGACAAGGTCGGCACGACAAAACCCGAACCTATAGAATGATCAAGAGACTAAATACAGGTGGTGATAAGGGAACCCAAATTAGGGAGGTTTGTGGTTCTGAGAAGTTTGGTATTAATAAGGGATTGAAGGTTGGAAGTGGGTGCGGGTGTAGACATAGAGTGAGCAGAGGTAGAAACTCGACCAGACTCAAGAAAAGGAAATATTATTCATGAAATGGACATAATGATATATGTAAATACGATTAGAGGACAAGTTAAGACAACAATAGTGTAGGAGAGAAGAACTATAGCCCAAAAACACACTTAGAGCATAATGATAGTCTAATTTATGAGCATTATAAGGATGAAGAGAAGGAAACAGAGACACCTGAAAGTACGCAAAAGGTATAATCAAGTGGTTGATGAAACAAACATTCAAAAAGAAGATTTATTATGCAAGACAGGTGTTGGCATATGATTAATGAGATACACAGAAGTTTCAAAAGCATAACTCTAAAATTTTAGAGGTGTTCTACAGTGACCAAGAGAGTAAGACCAGTTTTCACAATATAACGATGACAACACTCAATAGTGTCATTTTGTTCGTGTGTATCTGCACATATTAAGCGATGATGAATATCAATGGTATTAGAAAAGGAATTGAATTTATGATCCACCACCCCAATTAGTTTGAACAGATTTAATTTTACGAGAAAATTATTGGTCAACATTGAATACATCAGATTTAACGAAAATAGGATAAAACCAAATAAATTTTGTGTGCGCATTCATAAAAATAAAAAAATATTGAAAACCATTAGAAGTTAAAATAGGGCAAGACCCTACACATCACTAAAAATTAGCTCAAAAAAGAAAATGTTTTGTTACCATATACCCTAATGTCATACGTGATGATTTTCCTAACGAACAAACTTGACACTGAAAATTTAAATGACAAGAATTACAAATGACCTTTTTATTTTACGCTAAGAGACTCAAAACATTTGAACTTGGGTAACCGAGTTGATGATGCCAGACATCAGTAAAAGTAGACAAGCTAGCATACCAAAAGGCTTGAGGCATACACATTGTGGAAGACTTTGAGAGGACATAGAGATCATCTTTACTCTTACAAAAAAAAAAAAAAGAACTTTCTCTGTTATGTGATCCTTGATATGAAAAGAAACAGAGGAGTGAATTCAAAAAAGACAGTTTTCATGACAAAATTGTTGAATAGATATGAATCGATTTTTAATTTGCGGCACATGTAAGACATTAGACAAAGTAAAGGCTCATTTTAAAGTATGTAACGTAGTATGAGCTATATTATATATGACAAGTTCCTTACAATCACCAACATGCAATTGATCATTACCAAGATAAGGTTCTGCATTTTTCATACTTGCAATGTCTAAAGTAACATGCTAATCTGCACCTATATTAGGAAACTAGGTGATAGAGTTTGTTGTCGAAGCATCACTAAAAGAAAAGTTAGCTGAAGCTTCATTTCCATGGGTTACTAGCTGTGAACATTGCTACGCTGAGTGACCAAAAATGTTGCAAAATTGACATCAACCCCATCGTGTACGAGGCCACTGATTGGGTGAAGAGTTATGGTTAGATTGTTACTGATTGCCCTCATAGTCATGGTTTTGCTGCCAAGAATCACCAATGTTGCCATGGTAATTTTGACTACTGGACTAGTTGAATGAGTTGTGAGTATTCCTCTAGCCACCACATCTTCCTCTGCCCTGATTATGAGAGGAACCACTACCATTAAAAATAGAAAAACCACACTGAGTAGCAAAACTAGAGAGAGGTTGCGTAGGAGTAGGCAACAACAATACAGTAGTAGGAATGGATTGAAGAGAGTTCATGTGTAAACCTCATGGGTAAATAGGTGACTACGTAGCTCAAAGTAGGGAAGAGGCTCAGCCTTGGTCAACAGACTTGTAACCAAATCACGAAATTCACTACGAAGGCCCCGAAACATATATAAATTGAAATTAGTAAGGGAGATAGGTTTGCCTGTTTTTCTAATTGTCAAATAATCCTTAGCTTTCTACAAATAAATGGTAATAGTATCATCACCTTAATGAAGATCTTGAAGAGAGACATGTAATTATGTAATCCAAGAATTGGATGGTAAAGCAATGGGCATGTTCTTGTGTGCTCCAAACACTAGCATAAGATGGAGGACATTCATGGAAAGAGATGAGATGAGAGCTCTCAGGATGAGCTGATCTTGTTGTTTTCATGAGAGAAAAGCTTGATCAATACCAAAACTGAAGGTGAAAGAGGCGGCAAAATCATCACTCAGGCGAACATGAGGAGAAGGACATGGAAATGAGCCATCAACAAATGATAAAACACCTTGACAAATCAAAAATGTTTCATATGCATATGCCAATATAGATAGTTCGTGTTGGTAAGCTTGAGATTAATTACGTGTTGCATGTTGGAGAGAGGAATAATGGTTGCTAAGGAACATTATTCCATAGCAAAGTCCTTTACATACTCTCACCATATTTATTTAATTAATAAAATTAAATATAAAATAATAGTGAATGTATACAAGTTTCAATCTCGACGGCTTTTAATTAAGAAAGTATATTAAAAATGATATAAAACTATTTCATATCCTCAATGTTAACCTTCGGAATCAACATTGCTTTTTGACACCTCGCCTCAATAACACTGTTGTTTGAATTTGAGAGCAATATCGTGCGCTTCTATAAGTTTTCTACAATAAAAAATCAAATGAGTGTAACAGATAATTTATTCAAGGGTCTTCTCGGAGATTATTTAATCCAAAATATTTTAGAGCATACCTGTCTAAAATAAATAATTAAGTAAATAAAAAGACAGGAGAAGGTTGCAGATGATTAACGTTGGATGATTAGCAGGGTAGTTTAGTTAATTTACAATAACACTGATTGTACAGTTATTTACAATCCTTATTTGCTATATATAAGAGACCAATAACCAGTTACTTCAGTACCTTCACCCTTCAACAAACCTTTCCTATTTGCTACACATAACTGAACTGTGCATTTCTATGGCTTCCAAGCTCTTTTCGGCTGGCTCCTTTTCATCCTCTTCCTTGTCAACCGAATGTACCTATCATGTCTTTCTGAGCTTTAGAGGAACAGATACTCGCAAAACCTTTTTAGGTCATCTTTATAATGCCTTAGTCCAAGCAGGAATCCATACCTTTAAAGACGATGAAGAGCTTCCTCGTGGAGAAGAAATCTCCCATCAACTCAAGAAGGCAATTCAAGAATCAAAAATTTCGATTGTGGTCTTCTCCAAAGACTATGCTTCATCTAGCTGGTGTCTCAATGAACTCGTTGAGATTCTTGAGTGCAGAAATACAAAGGGCAGAACTGTTTTTCCTATATTCTGTGGTGTTGATCCTTCACATGTTAGTAAACAAGAAGGGAGTTTCAAAAAAGCTTTCAAGGCATATGAAAATAAAGAAGAAAAGGAGAAGATCAACAAGTGGAAAAACGCTCTTAAGGATGCTGCCAACCTCTCCGGGAAAGATATCTATAGTACCGCAAATGGGTAATTCTTTTCGTTCTAGCATTGCCTCTGCATCAATCAGAAACCTTTTTTTTTTTAACATAGTCTACTTAAAACTAGCTATGAGATATGCATCAAACGTTAAATATTTTATTTTATATTCTTTGGGTTTATGCTCTGTTGATCAAAAGCTTGTTTTGCAATTCGTTTTTTTACCAAAAATACCTATAAAAGACTGTAAAAACCATGACAAACTCATTCATGACCTCCAAAAACCCAAATAAAACACCTCAAAAACCGATCTTAACCCGAAATAAAAAATCAACCTGAGTTCATATCTGTTTTTTCACGAACTTGTAAGGTATTTAAACATCTAATATGAACTCCCCTCATTAAATAGAATAATTTGACATAAAAATCCCTCATTTTGGTAGCTTAAATCAGTGTCAACGACAAGTTTCTCTCTCTCCTCTCTCAACCAGAGACCAAAAAATAACAAAAATAAATCTGTGTAAAATAGAATTGGAATAATTTCAAGGGACAGAAATTTTATAATTTACATGATTGTTAAAGTTGGAGGACCAAAATGAATATTTTTTAAACTTTGGTATCTCACTCATGTTTGCCGTGTTTTTTATTTTGGTCCCTCCTCTTCCAATCCCATCCTTTTATAAGAATTTGAAATCAATTGCTCCTTAAATATGACTTGATCACCTGAAAACAAAGTTTGAAGATCAAATTAAAAAAATATATATATACAATGAAAATCTCACTTGTTCTAGTATATAAGTAATTATGTACTTGCTTTGAATTAAGTTAGTTTGTCCTTAAAAACTTGGTTTCTAAAATACCCTTATAGATTTAGTATTTTAATGTATTCATGAATACATGGTAATGCATCAATCTCTAGTGTTCATTTATTTAGTTCATACAAAAACTTATAGTTATCATCTTTTAGGATAACGTTTATTTTGTATTTTTTATTATTCTCTACACTTTAATTGCCAGAGAAAATGTGATATTTTTATTACTTTAAAATTAATTTTGTATAACACCTTATAATCTTATAATTTCTTATAATAAATTTCTCTTATTGTTGAGCTCATGGAGTAGACATAAGTTGTCGAGCCACGTAAATCTTGTGGGTATTGTTGTGATTGATTATGTTTGTCCTTTTATATTTTTCAATATGTCAATTGATTTGAGATTTTAAATATTGTTTTTGCTACATAAAAATATCTCTGCACGAGAAACATAAATTTATCTTAGTTTATTAAAAACATAACCATGAAATTAAATGAATTTTAACACAAGATAACAATAGTTTTCATTTCTTTAATTTATTATTGTAATAAATTAGATAGGGTTTGAATTTCTCAATTAAAGGTGTTTTTGTTGATTTGTAAGAATATATCTACTAAAAAGATAAATTAGAAAATGACCTAAAATATAATGATAAATTTAAAGAAAATAATCTTATAAGAACAGGTTAGAAACTGAGACTAAAATATAAGAATAAATTGAGCTAAATCTCTAAAATAACTTCTTTGAGCATGTTTAAATATTATTTGGTTTAATTTTGATGACCTAGTTTTATCTATTGACAGGGATGAATCAGTACTTGTCAAAAAGATCGTCAAAGATGTGTTGAACAAATTGGATATCAAAAACTTAAATATACCAAAATACCTAGTAGGTATTGATTCTTGTGTCAATAATATTATCGAGTCTCTTAATGCCTCAGATGATGTTAGCATGGTAGGCATACGTGGGATGCCAGGAATGGGGAAGACAACCATAGCTAAAGTTGTGTACCAAAAACTCTTTCAAAAATTCGATGGAAGTTGTTTTCTCTTTGATGTCAACGAAAAATCAAAAGGTCCTGACAGCAAGGTTGAGTTACAAAAACAACTTATACGTGAAACTTTGGGAGTAAATATTTTGAAGAGAAAGAAAATTAGTGATGTTGATTCAGGAATTTCTTTGATTAAAGATTTACTTGGTAACAAAAAAATTCTTCTAGTTCTTGATGGCATGGACCAGCCGCAACAATTAGATACTTTTGGGGGTCCAAGTGTGTTTACTAAGGGTAGTAAAATAATCATCACCACTACAAATGAAAAATTGCTTGCTCAACTTAAAGTTAACAAAAAGCATTCGGTCGAAGAATGGGATGAAGAGATGTGCCTTGACCTATTCAATTTCCATGCTTTTGAGGGAAAAACTCCGGAAGAAGAATGGGCGGAGCTTTCAAAAGAAGTGGTTGAGCAAAGTGGAAAACTTCCTTCAGCTCTCGTTGTTTTGGGGAATCGTTTTTCTCAAATAAGTGAACGTGATGAATGGAAAAAGGAAATTTATGAATTGCGTAAATTTCCTGATCAAATCCATTCCAAGCTTAAAGGAAGTTATGACTCACTAGAAGATGATTTGAAGAGTATATTTCTTGATATTGCGTGTTTTTTTGTTGGAGAAGATGCAGATTTTGTAGCTTCAATACTTGGAGGTCGTTATCGTTATTGCAATAATCTTAGAAGCCGAATCGAAACTCTGGAAGAAAGGTCTCTCATAACAATTGATTTCGACGATACCATAATGATGAATGATCTGGTACAGAAAATGGGAAGGGAGATTGTTCGTCAAACTTCACATAAATATCCTGGAAAACACAGCAGAATCTGGGATCACGAGGATGCATTGGATGTGCTCATCAACCACATGGTAAAGAACTAAAAGATAAATCAGAGTCTTATTGATTTATTTCTATTTTTGACAACAAACTTTGGAATGTTTTAAGAAATAGTTTTGTGATTGGATCATTGCCTCTGGTAATTTTGTCAAATTTTGTTGGTTTTTCAGGGCACAGAATCTGTGGAGGGTCTCACCCTTGATGAATTTGATGAGGACATCATGCAAACTGTAAGACTGCCAAAATCAATACCGTAATAAATTTTCATTCACAGAAAGAATTATATGTTATTGTTGTGAATGATGAGCTGAATATAGTGACAAATTAAATATCAATATAACCCGAGTCCTATCGATCCTTGTCCAACTTTAAGATTTTATATTTAAGGACCAATTACCAGATGGTAAGAATTAAAGCCATATATGCATAGTCCTATACACAAACCCGAGTCTTATCGATCCTTGTCCAACTTTAAGATTTCTTTAAGAAACAGGTTTGCATGGACGTAATTAATGGTAAACCATTACTGACGACAAATTTTGTTAAATCTTGCTTTCTTTTCAGGGAACAGAGGATGAGGAGGGTCTGGGAACAGAGGATGAGGAGGGTCGCACCCTTGATGTGCAAGCATCAAAATTCTTAACTCTGAGGACAGAATACTTTAAAGAGATGAGATTTTTACAATTACTTCGGATTGATGCCGTGCATCTTACTGGGTCCTTCAAAAATGTTTCCCAAAGGGTTGATATGGCTTTCTTGGAAAGGATTTACTTTAAATTCTTTACCACTGGATTTTCATCTAGACAACCTCATTGTTCTTGAACTGCAATACAGTTATAACATCAAAGAATTGAAGGTAGGAAAATTCCAGTTTGCCCTATAAAATTGCAACTTAAATTTCATCAACTAAAAATTGTCTTTCCTGATGACTTTCCTCTGATTTTCCTTCCTCCTTCAACAGGTTCTGAACAAGCTAAAAACCCTCAACCTCAGCCAATCCAAGTTTACTAAAACACCAAACTTGCTAGGACTCCCATGTTTAGAGGAGTTAATACTTGAAGATTGTGAGAGATTAGTTGAAGTGCATGAATCTATTTGCCTATTGAAGAGACTTGTTTCCTTGAATTTGAACCAATGTTCGATACTTAAATCGCTTCCTTCTGGCATTAGTGGGCTTTCGAAGCTGGAGAGTTTGCTGGTTGAGGACTGCACAAATCTTCAATCAATCTCAGAGCTTCCCTCGAGTTTACAGACATTGGATGCGGATGGCTGTGAAAAATTAACAGAGATTCAGGGCATTGAAGATGTTTGTGACTGTGACTTTTCTTTATTGGGCAGCAATACTTTGTCAAAAACATTTAAGAAGAGTCTTGCTGAGGTACTCTCATCTTTCTGTCTCTCTTGCACATACATACACTTACCATTAGCAAGTACGTATATATGTTGAATAAGGACTAAATTTCACCTTTGCTTGAAATTAATAGGCATTGTGCAAGCGTTATGAGTATTCGATTTGCTTGGATGGTGGTTCTTTACCAGAATGGTTCGTCAGCAATCCTGAAGAAGGTTATTCGCTATCATTTCAGGCACCCCCATCTGCAGATTCGGATGGTGAAGTCCGACTGGTTATTTGGGTTGTCTGTGCTTGCGAGATTGAATCCGCAGAGTGTGAGCTTGGTATCAAAATCTCAACAGACGATGGTTTTCGGTTGCTTGAAGATTCCATATCTCCTAAGAGTGATAACTGTTCGTGGATAAAGTATATAGTGTTGGAAGGTATAGATGCTGGAGATCAGTTGGAACTGTCTATGGAAATAATAGAGGGTGACAATTTTGTACAAGTAAAAGAGCTTGGGTTCTATCTGATTGAAGAGAAGCCAAATGTTGAAGAGGGCAATGGGAAAGCCGAGAAACTGCACCCAAGGGAAAACCAAATGTTGCTGAGCCGAATGACAAGCGAGCAATAGCATATTCCGCTATTGATGATAAAGAGGAGGACAGTGACGTCCAGGAAACATTCCTGGAAAAGCTGTTTGTTGAGGAAAGCGATGACAGCGAAGCTACATCCTCTATCGATGATGAAGAGGAGAATGGAAGTGACGGCCAAGAAACAGCCAAAGAAAAGCCAAATGTTAAGAGGCGGGATTACAGGCAAAGAATGGCTTCCTCTATTGATGATGTAGAGGAAGATGGCAACGACGACCGAGAAACAGCCCACGGAAAACCAGATGTTGAAGAGGAGGATGAAGATGGCAAAGGCAGTGTCAATCAAGGAACAACATTGCATATTTATAACGAGCAGTGGAATAATTATTTAAGAAAGGAGTTGCCAAAATGGGATATCTTGGAATTTGCTGTATGCAGCGAAGACACAGCATCCTTGAATGATGATGATGACAGCGACAGCGATAGCGACAGCGATAGCGAGGGAAGGTCATCAGTAACTTCTGATGACTGATATTGATGATATTGGAGATGCTAGAATGGGATGTTTTCCCCGTGAAAATATGTTGAGTGAATGTCTCAGAAGCCGCTGATGAAGAAGCTATTGACGAAGAAGCTGCTGGTGTGGAATCTGTTAATGTGGAAGCTGATATGAGTTTTAGTTTTAATAAAACACTTGCTATTTGAATTTGTCAATTTCTGTTAAGATTGATATAATCCTTTTGTTTAGTTATTAGCCTTTACTTTTTATTACGTAACAACAGGAGATAATGTTGTTGTTACTTGCATTTAAAGCTTTCTTTTTTATTGTTTTTCTTAAGTTTGAATGATCAATTAAAAAGTGAATTTCTAAGAAGAAGTTCGATATTTGTTAGCTTTTGCATTTCATTTTGTTAAAATCCAACAAATTGGTATCAGAGCCGATTCTTTTCTTGAGAGATCTGTGAGGCTGAGAGAGCTTAAACACTTACCATAAACACTTATCATCCCTCTAAAAAAACCAATCAACACAAAATGAGTTCAGAAGCCTCCGTGAATTTGATGGCACCACTAGTATTTGATGGAACAAACTATCAAGTGTGGGCTGTTCAAATGGAAGCTTACCTTGATGCAAATGATTAGTGGAAAGTTGTTGAAAACACATATGAGGTTCCTCTTTTGCTTGACAATCCCACTATAGCTCAAATGAAAAATCACAAGGAGAGTAAGCAAAAGAAATCAAAGGCAAAAGCTAGCTTATTTAAAACTGTCTTGTCTTCAATCTTCACTAGAATCGTGACTCTGAAGACAGCAAATGAGATTTGGAACTTTCTAAAAAAGGAATATGAAGGGAATGAACGAGTGAAGGGCATACAAGTTTTAAATCTAATTAGAGAATTTGAGATGCAAAGAATGAATGAATCAGAAACCATCAAGGATTACTCTTATAGACTTCTTGACATTGTACACAAAGTAAGACTTGTTGGTACTGAATTCTCTGATCTAGAATTGTTCAGAAAATTCTTGTCACTGTTCCTGAAAAATTTGAAGCTACAATATCATCAATAGAAAATTCAAAGGATGTATCAAGCATCACTTTGGCAGAGCTACTGAATGCACTGTAAGCTCAAGAATAAAGAAGACTCAAGAGACAAGCAGGTTCTGTGGAAGGTGCTTTTTTTGCAGAATTACAGAACAATATGCAACAAAGAAACATAAATTATAGCAGCAACAACACAGCATTTCCATCGTGTTCTTACTGCAAAAAATCCAATCATCCACAGAGCAGATGCTGGTGGAGGCCGGATATAAAATGTCATAAGTGTGGTCAGCTAAGACACATTAGAAGGGTATGCAAATTTCAACAACAACAACAGCAACAAGGCGAAGTCAAAACTATTGTTGAACAACCTGAAGAAGAATAATTGTTTGTGGCATCATGTTTTGTTGCCAATAACTCGACAGAGAGTTGGCTTATAGACAGTGGTTGTACCAGCCACATGACCTACGATAAAGAGCTTTTCAAAAGGCTTGACATAACTGCCATTTCTAAAGTGAGAATTGGAAATGGGGCATGTCTTGCAGTAAAGGGTAAAGGAACAGTGGCAATCAAAGGCAACACATGTTTAAAATTAATTTTTGATGTCTTATATGTTCCTGAAATTAATCAAAATCTTTTGAGTGTTGGTCAGTTGCTTGAAAAAGGATATAAAGTGTTGTTTGAAGACAAGTTTTGCTTTATTACTGATGCACAATGTCGCAGGTGTACGGCGTCGCGGCAAAAACATCCACCCTAAAAAATGTTCATGTTATCTACAAATATGGCAAATGTGGGGAGACAAGGAATTCTTGTCTTTTATTAGTGGAAAAATAGAGTTGGAGTCGCCACCTAGTATTTTGGTCATTAGAAATCCTAACTGGTCTCAGAGATCGGGTACGGGGACTGATTGCGTAAAGGGAAGGTTTTAGCACCCCAAATACGCCCTATCTAAGGTAAGCTGCATTGTTTAATTGTCTAATAAAATCTAAGGTATTGTCTTGTTTTCTAGTTATTAGTCCGTTTATGGTTTAAGAAAAGTCTTCTTCAGTAAAGAGATCTTTATCTTATCGGGTAAAACCTAACTCTTCTAACGTTAACAAAAGAATTTTAATATTCAGAATATGTCTTACGTATAAGATCATAATCCTAGATATTAAAAGAAAACAAAAATATTTTTTAAAAATTTTTGAAATATTGGTCTTGTTCTCGTGACTTTAATAAACTGGTTATTAAAGCCAAAATGCATGCTGATATATTTTTTTTGAAATTTTCTTTTTTATATGAAAATACAATATATATATTGGAGACTTAGTCGTATGCATGAAAACAAAATATTTTTTTAATACCGGATTTATATCTTTACAGTATAAAAATACAAACCAATATTAATTAAAATACAATAAAAACTTACCGAAAAATCACATATATTTTTTTTTAATAATTTATTTGAATTTTTATTTTTTGGTTGGGTTCAACCCGGTCCATATGGCTGGGTCCAGCGTGGTCACTGGCCATGCCAATGACCACCTTCAAAAAAAATGTTCCCTTTTTGGGACTTGAAACCGGATCTCTCAGATGAAAGCCGAGTGATCTGACCATCTAGACTACAAGGCGTATTTCTATCTAATGGCACCATATTATTTTTATCTGTGTATCAACAGGGCGAAGGTAATTAAATCACCTTCGCTCTGTTAACCATCTTTGTTGCAGTGCGAGAATGAAAAAAAAAAAAAAAAAAAAAAACAAAACAGAGTATTGCAACTGGTGATTTCTGGTGTCGGTTTCCTTATGTTTTCTTTCTGTATTTTACATAATAACATGCATCATCTCATTTTTGCAAGGAAACAGAGAAGGGCTTCGAACATACCTGGTTTTGAGAAGACGAAGACGATGGTGGTGCTGTGTTCTCTGCTTCACCGTGTCCTCTACTTCCGTCCGGTTTGCTTCTTTCTCTCCTTCCTCTTCTCTCCCTTATGCTTGCTCACTATTTCTCCACTCTCTCACCTTTCTTACGTTCTCCTCAGTTGTCTCCCTCCAGCTTTTTTTTCTTTACTGTCGCCTCTCTTCTCTCCTCTCTCTCCTGGTGCAGCTCTTCCTCTGGCTTTTATAGCCAGAGGACGCCAGCAATTTTGGTAAGCCGGCGTCCATCATGGTGACGAGGGATGTCAGTCGCGATACCCACTCCATTGATTTGAGAATAACTCCATAATCGCTGCTAACGTTTCCTTCCATTATCGTCACCGATCCACAGCTATTTGAAGACCATTAATGGTGGAAACGGCGCCGTTTGGGTTCTTCTAATTTGGCCCTTGAAGTTTTCACTGTTTTATAGTCAGACCCCCCAGAAAAATTGTAATTGTGTCCCTTAATATTAGCGCTTTTTCTGTTTTGGTCCTTGGTTTCGAATTGTTTCAATTAAATCCCTAATTGGCACTCAAACTTCAATAATTATGCAATTAAGCCCCTGATTTGGCTAAATCAACTCTTTCAAATTATAATTGGACCCTAGAACTTTAATTTCTTTCGGAAAAAAGCCTAAATTGACTTAAAAATCAATTTTCTTGCAATCAAACCCTCTATAAATTCAATTAACCTTGGATAAAATTTAATTAAGTCTATAAATATCTGATTTTGAACTTTTCTTTCTTTCTTTTTTAACAAAAATTGAATTTTCCTTGTTCCTAGGGCTCTCATCAGTAAAACAATATACTGTTAAATTTTAACCTTTTGCACTTTTGAACCTCCTAAACCAATTTTGACCTTTCTTCGGCATTCCAACATCCTTTTCTTGCTTCTATTATTTTTTTATTTCTTCTGAATATATTATTTTTTGTATTTTTCTCAATTTTTGTGTGGGAACCTAAAAATGGGTAACAACACACAAAACAAGGAAGTATTTAAAATTCAATTGCAAAGTAAGAATTTTACAGAAGAAGAACAAGTTGCAGTACATGAAGAAAATAGCAGTACAATGCTTTGGCATAAAAGATTGGGGCATTTTCATCATATAGCTCTACTCTTTATGAAGAAGAACAATCTTGTGAAAGGCCTACCTGATTTAGAAGAGGATCTTCCTTGTGTGCAGCCTGTCAGTATGGGAAGCAGACAAGACTCCCTTTCCACAATAAAAGTGGAGAGCTACACAGAAACTACAACTGTGCACACTGATGTGGAGGACCTCTGAAAATATCATCATTAATGGCAGTAAGTATTACATTACTTTCATTGATGATCATACAAGAATGTGTGGATTTATTTCATAAGTATAAATCTGAAGTTGTTGACATCTTCTGGAAGTTCAAAGCTTGGGTGGAAAAAAAACACACACACAAAATGCAGGTGGTCAAATAAGATAATGGAACAGAATATACCTCGAAAAATTCAACAAGTTCTGTGAAAAGGAAGGCATTGAACATCAGCTGACAGCACCTTATACCCAGCAAAATAGGGTTGTTGAGAGAAAAAAGAAACACTCATGGAGATGAAAAGATGTTTATTACATGACAAAGGATTGCCAAAGAATTTATGGGCTAGGTGCAAATACAGCAGTGTTTCTTTTGAACAGATTGCCAACAAAAGCTCTGCAACAAGAGGCATGGTATGGCTATAAACCAAAGTTGCAAAATTTAAAAACTTTCGGTTGTCTTTGCTTCTCTTACATTCTACAGGTCAAAAGAGACAAACTTGATAAAAAGGCAGAACCTGGAATCTTTGTAGGCTACAGCTTAGTCTCCAAAGCCTACAGGATTTATCTTCCACAAGACAACAAAGTGATTGTTAGCAGAAACATCCAATTCTTTGAGTCAGAAAGCTGGAACTGGAGAAAAATAAGCTTGAATTTCAAGAGGAGAATGCTGATGTTGATGATGAATTGTTACAAAAATCAGATTGCTTCTGATATCTATCAGAGTTGCAATGTGGCAAATTGAACCTGCAGGATATGAAGAAGTTGTTGCAATCAACATTGGATGGCTGCAATGAAGGAGGAGCTTATGATGATTGAGAAAATCAGACTTGGATGCTTGTGAACAGACCTGCACATAAAAAGGCCATAGGAGTCAAATGGGTTTATAGAACCAAGTTCAATGCTGACGGTTCTATAAATAAACACAAAGCAAGACTTGTTGTCAAGGGATATGCTCAGATGTTTGGGGTGGATTTCTCTGAAACCTTTGCTCCGTTGCTAGGCTTATACTATAAGAATGTTGCTTGCTCTTGCTGCTCAAAATGGCTGGACTATACATCAAATGGATGTCAAATCTGCTTTTAAATGGATATTTGGAGGAGGAAATATTTGTGGAGCAGCCTGAAGGTTTTATTCAAGGAGAAGAGGAGAAAGTATATTTGCTAAAAAAGGCTCTCTATGGTTTAAAGCAAGCACCAAGGGCTTGGTACAGCAGGATTGATGCACATTTGTTAGACTTAGGCTTTACAAAAAGTCTAAGTGAATTTACACTCTATCTCAGAAAATCAATGATGAATTGCTTGTGGTTTCTCTTTATGTGGATGACTTACTTGTGACAGGAATAACATGGAGCAGATTGATGTGTTCAAAAGAGAAATGAAGAATGTCTTTGAAATGACTGACTTGGGAAGATGACATTCTTTCTTTGCATGGAAGTTCAATAAAAGCATAATGAAATCTTCATATGTCAACAAAAATATGCCAAAGAGATTTTAAAGAAGTTCAACATGGAAGAGTGCAGATCAACAGCAACACCAATGAATCAAAAGGAGAAATTTTGCAAAGAAGATGGAGCTGCAAAGATTAATGAAACACTCTATAGAACCTTAATAGGATGCTTGATGTATCTTACTGCAACAAGACCCGACATTATGAATGCTACAAGTATACTTTCAAGTGATTGGGCCAGCTGTGTTGATTCTGCCATTTTTTTGTGGAGTTCAAAGAAGCAAGAAGTCATAGCTCAATCCACAGCAGAGGCAGAGTATGTTGCTGCTACTGCTGCCGTGAATTAGGCTATTTGGATTAGAAAGTTAATGGCTGATCTGCAGATGGAGCAAAAGGAAAGCACACAAATACTTGTAAACAATCAAGCTGCAATTTCAATTACAAAAAATCTCGTGTTTCATGGCAAAACGAAACATTTCAAACTGAAACTTTATTTCCTAAAAGAAGTTCAAAGAGAAGGTGAAATACAGTTGTTCTATTGCAAAACATAAAATTAAAATGTTGATATTCTGACCAAACCGCTTCCTCAAGCTAAGTATGAATTCTTTAAACAGAGACTTGGAATCTGCAGCTTCAGAGCCAAAGAGAAGTGTTGAATTAATGTGGAATCTACTGATGTGGAAGCTGATATGAGTTTTAGTTTTAATAAAACACTTTCTATTTGAAATTGTCAATTTCTGTTAGGATTGATAAAATCCTTTTGTTTAGTCATTATCCTTTACTTTCTGTTACCTAACAGCAAGAGATAATGTTGTTGTTACTTGCATTTAAAGCTTTCCTTTTTATTGTTTTTCTTATGGCTGAATGATTAATAAAACAGTGAAGTTCTAAGAAGAAGTTTGATATTTGTTAGCTTTTGCATTTCATTCTGTTAAAATCCAACAAAATGCATTATCCTGGATTCATGGAATAAGGCTTCTATGAAGGAAAAATGTGCAACTTTGCAAGGCATCTCCATCCATTACTTCAAGGTAACTTTACAGTTGAGATGAGTTCATAGTCGAGCCAAGGAAGTGTATTTTATTTATTTTCTTAGCTTTGCACCTGATAATTTAGTCAGCAAAAATATTGTTGAGTTTTCATTATATAAATAAATCTCTACTCAGTTCAACATAATTAGAAAACCCTGAAGTTGATGCTTCTTATAAGTTCTTTTTTCTCTTTTTTTATTATATGATGTACTTTACCTTTTATTATTAATCTTAATTTTTACCTTTAAAAATTAATAAAATATAAAAAGAAATATAAATAATAAACTAAATTTATAAAAGGCATCTATATTTTTCTTTTTCAAATTCTAATATTTATTAATTATTAAAAAATTAACTGGAAGATTTATTATTATTTTTGCATGTCTCTGGAAATTAAAAGTAGGTGCAAATTCTACCGATTTATATCCACCATACAATTTATTATATAAATAGTAAATACTCCTTTTTATTGTCGCACTTGTGTGCATATTAAGATCAAGGAGTCGTCACCTAATTGTTTAGTCTAAAGTCATTAGGAGATCTAGCTACGAACTGGTTTCATTTGAAATTCCAAAGTAAGGGACTAGTTATAACTATAAAAGATATTAACACCCCCTAACGTACCTTACATGAGGTAAGTTGCATTATGTGATTTGGATGTGGTTTAAAGGTGTTGATGGGTTCCTAACCGGTGGTCCATCTATGGCTTAGTATAAAGATTTACGCTCATGACTAAATCTAGCATTTCAAATTTATTATGGGCTCATATGTCCAGATAAATTACTAATGGAAGAATTCATGTAGGTGCCCTGATAAGGTTCACCTATCCTAGAAGGAAAAAGCATTTTCCACAACTTGTATATTTTGATGAAAAATACTCTCAATTAAAATTGATGAACATTCAGAATAATTATGAGAATTTTCTAGTCAACTCTTTATATTTATATACCAGTTTACTTGTAGGTCCAGCATTTATACCAGAATGTTAACTATTGATTTTAAAGGGAAAAAAAGTAGGCTTATTGAAATATTGGCAAATTTTTAAGAAATTTT
Source organism: Populus tremula (assembly GCA_964019445.1). Taxonomy (NCBI): domain Eukaryota; kingdom Viridiplantae; phylum Streptophyta; class Magnoliopsida; order Malpighiales; family Salicaceae; genus Populus; species Populus tremula. Next base: position 15,303,482 of record CAXHTJ010000011.1, read on the forward strand.
ACAAACTTGTTTTAAATTCCATAAAAATGCAAAGAAATACAAACTATTTCTAAAAATATGCTAAAAACATATGTTCCTCTTTCTTATAAATAAAGTGCAACACACACACATGAATGAATCATATGCAATAAGCAAAACTCATTTTTTTAAGGTTTTATTTGGTAAAAACTCATTTTTCTCTAAAATCAAAACTATCAAAATAAGCTTGGGAAATGTTTGTCAAACATATTCTTAAACCAAAAAAACCTTTAATAAAAACCATAGTTATCAGGCCCGGTGGGTCAACCAGAGACCCAGGTGACCCAAGGTCTTGGTTGGGTATGTTTTCTTCGAAACTCGGGTTTACAATTGGCCCAAAGAAAACTGTTCAACCTACCGAGTCAATCTGAAACTCCGGTGACTCGACAAAACGTGGTAGAGATCTTTTTTAAAAAATAATATATGTTTTTCCACCTAGCCAAAGACCATTTGTTTTCATATTTTTCAGTTGATTGCTAACTCATATCAAATTTCACTATATAAATAATAAAAGAATGTTTTATGTTTTCAATGTAGAATTTGAAACCCATTAATATATGTACTTTATGTTCACAAGAAAAACGTGTTTTTTTAATGTGGGATAAAAAAATCTTTTTGGTTTAAATACTTCAATTTAAAATGATAAGATAGTATCTTTTCAATATGAAATAAAAAAACTTTTTTGAATAATCTCTTAGTAATACTCACATGCATTGTTTCTTAATTTTTTTCATATAAAATATTAAAACCTCAAATATTTTTTTTTAATTTTTTGTGTTAACTCGGGTCAACCCATATGACCTGAGACGTGACCCTTGGCCGGGTCAATTCTCAGATCAGATTTGATAACTATATATAAAAAAAAAAACTTTGTCAATCAAATAAGGTCTTCACCATTCATCTTTGGATCCTAAATACACTTTTGCAAGAGATATGTGCATCCTTTTCTTCTTTTTTTCTTCTTTCTTCTTTCTTCTTTCTTCTTTCTTTTTGTTTCAAGAAATAAAAATTATGGAAATGGGCAAAAGAATCAAACCTATATTGGTCGGACTCAGATATAGGTGTTAGACATGATATGGATCAGGATGTCAAAATTTGAAGTTTAAAATTTGAGAAAGCTTTTACATCTAGATTTGTAGTCAATCTAATAGTATTAATAGACTAATACAATAGAATGTTATATGTAAGGAATAATTAAAGACATAAAAGTTCATCAAAGGTCTAAAATCAGCAGAAAATTCAAAAAAAAAAAGACATAATATGTAGCAGATTCATAATATCTTCAATCTTTTGGGACTTTCTTCTTCATGAAACCAACTAACCTTTGTCAATCTATAGAAAATAGCTAGAGACTTAAAGTTCATCAAAGGTCTAAAATCGGCAAAAAATTCAAAAAAGAGACACAATATGTGTAGCAGACTCATAATATCTTCAGTCTTTCGGGACTTTCTTCTTCATGAAACCACAAACCTTTATCAATCTATTTTTCCTAGAAGATTCTATTTTTCCAATTTTAGTATTTAATTTTTCGAAGTTAATTAATTTTGGATTGTTGCATTTATTTTTCCAGAGTTTTCAGTAAAAATGTTAGGAATGTTCTAAAATAATTCAGGAATAAATCATTAAAAAGTTGCTAAGAAAATCATTAGGCACCTACAAAAAACCAAAGATTACAAATTGACTTATAGACATTGATCACCTTAAGGTGATTGATTATTCAAACTTGAATTTTATTAGTTGTGTAGACATAAAAAAAAAATCTACTTCATGATACATTTTTTCTTCTTCTATAAGGAGTTATATCTTGAAAAAGTACTAAATACACTATTATTGTTTCATCTACTGTGAAAGTATAATTTATTGCATGTTATGAAATAACATTGGCAATCTAGTTAATAAATTTTATTTATTTTAAAGTTATCGATTTCATATTAAGATCAATAAAAATATTTATGATAATTAACTACAATTAGTTTTCTTTTCTAAAAATAATAAGTAGAAGCCAAAATAAAATATCAATATATTATTTCATTGTGAAAGAAAATGAAAGAAATGAAGTGCTTATTAAGCATATTAGCACTAATCTAATTATTAAAATCCTATGACTAAAGTCGTGCCAACATATAAAGATCATGTGAATTGTATGGGTCTAGCTAATCATTTAATATTTGATTTATTTTCTTTTAATTGGTTACTAGACATTTTTATGTTATTCTTAAAGATTAAAGTGATTTTTTATACACATAAAATATTATTTTCAATATATGTTAGAATATATAAAGTTAGACCTGAATGATTTATTAGAGTTCATCTATAAAGTTTATTTGTTCATTAAATGTTTATTTTAAGGATGCAATATTTTGTAATACATTGAAAGATATTTGAGTATAATGCGTTACCGCTATGATTAAAAGATACAATATATTTATGTGAGTGTTTACACTTGCTGAATATTTCAAACCCTATAAAGATAGTCATTTTCAGGTTGTGTCATATGAACCAAGTGCAAAAATATTAAAAATATATTATTAAAATGAACCATATATCATGTAGATTTTAAATTAATTGACAATTAAAACTTAAAGTTCATTAAACACCGGTAATGGGTCAAACACATTCATGATAGATAAATATGCAAAAATTAAGTTATATAAAAAGTTTCTAGTGTAGCCAAAATGGAGATTAATGAAAATTCTTCTGTCTTTCATCACACAATAACCTAAGAAATTTAGCATAGATAAAAGACTTTATTCTTGATAGCACAAGGATTTTTATAGCACTTCAACACTTAATCAATCATGGCATGAGATATATATCTTAATAATTTTCGCTACATTTATATGATTAGCATATAAAAATTATCTTACAATAGGCTTTTTTATATAATTATCTTACAATAGGCTCTAATACCATAATATACCATAATAGAGCAATGAAGAGAATTAGCTTGAAAAGGAAGGGAGATTTAGCTTGAGAGAAAAAGAAGAAATTACTGTAAACTAATCTTATAGTTGTTGTTATTAATGGACTATGGTATAAAAAATACAGTACTAATAATACAATAATATACCTGAGATTATCAAACATATTGCTTCAACATTAGCTAGAAAACCTACACCCACTCAGTTGGATCAGTGCCGTGATTCATAGGCGCTGGTGCCTAGTCTTTTGAGTTGTCTTTTCAGCCTTTGAAGGAATTCGCAACGTTTTATGAAAGACATGGGAAAGGGAAATTATTCGTGAAATGTCACCTACCATCTTGGCAAATGCAATAAAATCTGGTTTCATGACTACTCGGCAAGCATCTGGTGAGAACTAGACACACATACAGTCTTGTACGTTAAGAATACAGTCTTTTCTACTTTTGCTATCAAACTTTCAGTAAATTTCAACACTTCCATGTCCTCAAAAATTTATGGTGCCCCAAGAATGACTATCAATGCTTGCCCTCAGACTCAATTCAAACGAGAGATAATTAAGAGGGAATCACAGTTTTTGCTAGCCATGATGAAAGGTACTAAAAAATGAACAGAAAATGGATTTTATTGAAGTGACTGAAAGAGGATTGTAATACAGCATTCCAGTGACAAAAAGTGTCAAGAACTATGATATACTATGCTAGACAGATTCTCTATAGAGAAGCCTCTATTCTAGTGTGCAGCTGGCGCACCAGTGAAATAAAACAACTACATTATCTCAACAACAGCTCTACTGACAATTTTTCCCTGGTTGAGATCCTGGAATGCTTTGCCAGCCTCCTCAAAACCATATTTTCTCGTAACAGCATCAGTAAGATTGAATATACCTGATTCTGCAAGTTTGACCAACTTAGGAAGATCCTGCCTTGCCCTTCCTCCATAAGAGCCGATTACTTGAACCTGTTCCAGGAGTTAAAAAGGAGTCAAGATTTCGAATATTCCAGAAAATAGTATAAATGTGCTAAGGATGCCATTTACTCAAGGGAATGGCAATGAAAATATTTTTTCATAACTTCACATTTTGCTATGTAACAGGGATCAACTAATTACAATATATTTTACCTGTAAGATTCGTCCATCTTAAAAGGGAATTCCAAATTAAAAGCATAGATACATGGACAAGATTGGTTGATGTTATAGCATAGATACATTGACAGAGATGAGTTGGTTTATTGAAAAAAATTTTCCTCCAAGACATTGACCAAAAATGCACAAGTAAACATATGACACCCATTGATAAACACCCACCTTTCGACGGACCAAACGATTGATATCTATCTCCCCTATAGCACCAGCCTGTGCAAGTCCAATCATCACAGCTTTTCCTCCATCTCTTACACTCTGTGTGCACTGTGAAAATGTCAGTGGTTTGCCCAAGGCTTCCACAGCAATGTCCACACCTCTTCCTCCAGTTATTTCCTGGCAAACATACACACAACATAATTAAAATTCAAAATATGAAAGAAAAGCATAAGAATGTTTCTTAATCTATTTACAAATGCATGACCAGTGGCAACATGCTATCAAAAGACTGGATTCTCCATAAATACTTGAACGCCACAACTCGGCACAACAAAAAAGCAAACAAAAACTGAAAACTGAGATTATAGCTGACCCTCGGTATCATAAGCACGTCAAAGAACTATACAGTGCATTGGGGTTATGAAGAAAGCATGAAATGATAAACTTCTATATCCTTTACTCACCACGATAGAGCCAAAAAGGTTTGGTAGTGACACTTTCATCATGAGTTGGGAACTTCTGCATCTCATTTAACTAAAAACTAAAGGACGAAGTACACACCTTTATCCTTTCAATAGGATCTTCTATCTTTGAATTTATAGTGGCAGTGGCACCAAATGTTTTAGCTTTCTGAAGTTTTTCATCCTGAACATCCACAGCAATAATATCAGAAGCACCAAATGCCCTTGCTATCTGCAAACAACTGAAGCATTTTGTCTTAGTCATGATTATGCAAGAGTTCATTAAAATAGAGTAACAAAACACTGTGAGTGACTATGACTTTAATTTTGACAAAATAAATAATTCAGAAAAAACATCAACAACCTGAATTTCTGCTAATGTTTTATTCTTATGATTATTGTCATGGTGATGCAATGTTTCTCATTTTTATGGGTTCACTAGTTGGATAAGCAAAGTCGCATCAAACCCCTGTACATCTATTTTTGTCATTAAATTGGGGACCTTCCATTGTTCACATATTCATGAAGTTTAAAACCTAGAAGTCTAGAATTATGTGTGTGACTATTAGCACTGTTCAGGAAAGGCCAATGCAGCCCTTCTCTGGACTCAAAAATACAAAACAAATAAGAAAAGGAAAGGAAATAGAAACTTTACGATGCATGAGAAGTGTTGTAATGAATATGTAAAAATTTATAGGCCATCACTATGAACAAATTTTGCATGACAATCAAATAATTTCCCCTGCTTCTAACAAACAGAATGAAATTCGCTAAGCTGCTTGTTAGACTGACATCAAATGACCCTGCAAGTTGTTGAAAGCACCTTGTGCTTCATTGTTACTTGTGTCTTCTCCCCGCATTTTATCACATTTATAAGCACATACATCCACACCCGTGAAGCACATGAGTGAAAAGCTGGGACCTATATATATATATATATATATATATATAGGAATGTATGTCTTCACATGCATGCTATGGATGCAATGTCTGTGGTACTGATGTAAATTATTTGTCACCTTGACCCTACACCACCAACTCCAATCACAGCAACAGAATCCCCAGGACGCACTTGAGCAGCATGTGCCATAGCACCATAAGCAGTAAATACTGCACATCCTAAAATTGCAGACTCCGTGTATGGCAATGAGTTCGGTAATATAGTTAATGCATGTGCTGGAACAACACAGTATTCAGCAAGGCCTCCCATGCTGTACATGAAAACCGGCTTTCCTAGAATTATATAACATTTCTTTAGTAATCCAATAATAATGTCTATATTACAAAAGTAATCAAGAAAACTCTTCCCCAAAGACCATTAAAGAGAATTTCAACAAGACAAATTTATAAAGCAACAGACAATAGATAGGGAAATTATTAACACCAGAAATGCATGATTTTGCTAGCACAACAGTACTCAAGTGTAGATCCAGTTAATCCAAACTCACACAAACACAGAAATGTGTGTGTGTCTGTTTGTGCAGAGAGATAGAGAGAGTGCATTCTGTCAATTAGTCATTTCATGCCAACATATAGTCATCCTGAAAAGAATTATGTCCAAATTCATATAAGAAAAGAGGACAGACCAGCAATGCGTCAAATGCAAGTGAAGCATGAAATCCAAATGAAAGCAGAATCACAATTAAAAATACCAAAATTTATTTAGACTGGAAATGCTAAGCACTGCTTGGTATGGAGATAAAAGAAAGCATATCAAACAGTCAAACACTAGAATTACACTGTCCACCACTCAATTGCAGACAACTACACAGCAATAAGAAATGGGGTGCCCATCATCGCATCCGGGCTCATTGAACTGGCAGTACAGTTGACTAGTTCAAGTGGATGTGCTCAAACTAACATTATGTTGCATTTCTTCTTTTATGTTTCCGGGGAATAAAGTATAGAGACTTGATTGTGGAGTTCGCATATTGTAGGGATATGAAAGTTGAGTTTAGAGCATTACAACAAGTTGCAAGCTTTTTTTATCGAAACAAAATCGCGGGCAGTTTTTCAGCTTTAACTAAAAGAAAGTAAAATTAAAAAACAAGAGTTCATTACCACTATTACGGAGGAATAGTCGGGTTTCACCATCATAAAGAGTTCCTTTTGATCGATTATAAGCAAAAAAATCCTCACATAAATCATCATGGCCCTGTTTCCCAAATCAGAAATTTATCATATCAGTATCTTCTTACCACATTTTATACTTTTTGCTGCATTTCCAATATCCCTAGTGAAGACATAATATGAAGCTACACACACAACAATATTATATCTCAAAGAAATGTCACCTTGGAACAGTAGAAACAGTTACCACAAGGCATGATAAAAGCTCCAACAACACGAGAGCCGACTGGAAATCTGAAAATCAAGAACTAAAAATTCATAATTCCCATTACTACCATCTCCCTGCATGATAAAGAACCCATTTTCCACTCAAGGATACAATATTTTTCAAACTATTTGAAAAGAATCACACAAAATCATTACGAAAGAAGACTTGATTTCACCTTATACTAATCCATGTACCTTTCAATAGTTTTTCTATCTGTCAGCTCCCCATGTTCCACAACTTCTCCAGTGATCTCATGACCAATAGCACAAGGACTAGCAAATGGAATTTCACCCTTTATAACATGAAGATCAGAGTGACAAACCCCGCAAGCTACAACCAAAAAAGCCATATATTGACCCCAAAAACAAAAAAAAATCCACAAAAATTACCATAAACAAGGAATCAGAGGGTGTTTGACAGCTGATCAAAAATTTCACCTTTAGTCTTAATAAGTACTTCTCCAGCTTTTGGACGAGGCATTTGAAACTCCTCGATGGTAACAGGCTTATTGGGCTCCCAGAAAACAACTCCACGCATAAACCCACCAGAGCTAACATGGTATGAGCTCTTTGAGATCTTCAAACTGTCAGTATCATCAAAAGAATTGATCTTGGCGCCATTAGAACCACCACTATGGTAGAAAGACTTACCAGTAGTATCAGTTAGAAACCAAGAAGAAGGTAGTATATTTGAGGGTTTTGAAGAGAATAGTTTCTTGGTGATTGATCTCTGGATCAGATGAGATAAACCCATTTCTTGAATCGAGTGACAGCAAATTTTTGAAGTTTTGGAGAAGTGAAATAAGGAAACAGAGTTTGCACACACTGTACTATGACGTAACTTGCTAGAGATTAGGTCAACTAGCTGAGTCAGCTTGATGTTGGATTTTTCTGCCAGGTCATCTTGATTTAACTTTATCCAAAATTCCAAATTATGGCTCCATGCATTGATTAATTAGTGTATTATAATATATCTATGTCTCTGTTTTAAATAATATTTTATAATTGCTAAACCAGGCATGTTAATCCAAGAAATTCACAATTTTTTTAATCAAGTTTTAAGTTGAATTAAAAAAAAAAAACGAGTCTGATAAAATCTGGTTCATCTAGATAAATTTTTAATAATTCAACGGGTCCTTAAAAATGTTGTGCTCAACCTATAATATAATTATAAAATTAAAATTACCTATAATAAAGGATCTTGAACTAAGAAATGAATTTAGGGTTTCTTGAATTTCAATTTCAATTTCAATAATCAACATACTCAAAAAATGCACGTAGAAAGGAAAGGGGTGTTTTCAATGGCGGACAAGTGAGTAATGAATAAGAAAAATAAGAACGAAATTTTTAATTTTAATCATGAATTAATAATTGCATCCAATAACTTGGATTTGTTGATTTACATTATGATGATTTTATTAAAAAAAAAAACTTAAAACAATGGTATTTATATAACTCAAGATTAAATTAATGACACTAATATATAGATTTTTTTTCTAAGAAACAAAACTAATAATAAAAAATTATTAAACTATGTTAATTTGGTGATTCATAAATTGACTTGATAATCTAGTAATTAAGACTTATTTTTATTTTTTTTTGTTTAGAATAATCTCTAAAAATGTAAAATGATCCATAAATGGTAGACATGTAAAAAATGATCCATAGAAATGTATCTTTTTAGGTGAAACTATGTGGAATGTGACATAAAAGCAAGTGTGCGATTTTTTTTTTTTATTAATTTTTTTTTGATAACCCGGATTTTTAAAGAATAAAAAAGGAAGGGTCCATATTCAAAGTGTGGGGTTTTGGTTCATTGTATTTTGATACAAGTAATGATCATTGTGTCTTGATATTCAACAATTTATTAAAAAAAAATTGGATAAAAGTTTTGTGACCAAATTGATATTGTGTGCTGAGTGAAAATATTCAACTCGCTTTTGTAATGAGCAGCTTTGTTTTTGAATATTTACCGGTTCATTCATCAACATGAGAGACTCGTATCCATGTTCTAAATTGGATGAGCATTATTATATATATAAAAAAGGAATTATCAAAATATCCAAATCAACTTAGATAATAGTTTTTCTAGAATTTTAAAAAAAATTAATTTAAGAAATTATTTGAAATTAGAGTAGTATTAAAAAGATATTACGTTACTCGAGTCATCTAAACTATCCGATTTTGACTGGCAGAACTTTCGTTGAGCTTGATTTTAATTATTGCATTATATTTTTTAATTTGTTTTAAAAAACTAATGGAGTAATAAATTCAAATTTGAGCCACCCATAACATTATTTGATTAGGTAAAGCGATTTTTGCTAAAAAAAACAATTGAGTTAAGTAAAAAAAAAATATTTTGATCGATTTCGTCTAAAGAAGTTAAGTAAGAAAATAAAATAAAAAGTATTTTGAAAAAAATAATAGTTTTTCTTATGAATTATTAAAGTGGTGTTAGGATTTATTTTTTCAATTATTTTTAAATAATTTTAATACTTTTTTATCTAAATTTATTTCAAAAATACATTTAAAAACGCTCCATCAATATCATTACTAATATAATTATTAAATTTGGTATAGTTAGATGAGTGATGAAGTTATCCAATATCCAAAATCTATAACTAGATTGAGTTTCATTGAATTGTTTTTTAAATTAATGCAGCCAAACTTAAGTGATTTAGTAGATTGGTAAGCTATTTTAATACTATTTATTTAACTCAGCAAAATCCAACTAAATTAAAATTAAAAAAATATTTAAAAAAAAACAATGATGTTTTTAATCAAAGTAATTAATTTGAATTCATCTATAATTTAGAGACATGAGTCCTAAATCAAACTTTAAGGTATTCGAGAGTATAATAGATATTATTTTTTTAAAGTGTTTTTTATTTAAAAATATATTAAAATAATATATTTTTTATTTTTTAAAATTTATTTTTAACATCATCTCATCAAAATAATTTAAACACATTAAAAAATTACTTTAAAACAAAAAAAATCAAAATTTAATAAAAATAACAATTCAACGGCAGTGCAAAACAACATATATGATACCCTAATCAATCAAGTCTGATAATTATGATAAAAGATGCTGCAATCAGTTGAATGCCACAGACCTCAAGGATCACAGAACCTCATGTTGAAGGACTTTGATTTATTACTAATTTTGTGAACCCATGTCGGTGTCTCCATGGATGAAAGTACAAGAAGCTCCAAAGGTGCAAAGATCACAGCACAGGCAAACAAAATCCAAGTGAAGTCTTGTCTTTAAAGGAAAGCTCAAGAAATGGTAATGGAATCAAAGGAATCAAAATGTCCAGCACAGCAAATGGCAAGCACTTGCCATTGCCAGGTCTGAACACTCTGTCTCCCCCCACCTCTCCTTCTCTGCCTTTCCTTTTGCAATTAATTATTACACTTTGCCAGCACGCTTGAGAGTAAACTATGTCTCTCACACTCGCCCATTTCTCTTGCCATTGCATCACCTCTGATCTGTGTCTGCATATGGGTTTTGATAACTTGCCCTAGCCTAGGTCACCTATATATATATATATATATATATAATCTTTTCAAAGAACCTTCCTCATTAAGACAAACCTTTTCCTAGCCACATGGCTCTGTAATTTTAATTATTGCTGGCTTGTTTTTTGTTTTCATCCTTCAAGCATTCTTTTGGTCTATCCTCTGAGTGTTTATTTTATTTGATCCAGCTAATTTTTTAAAGTATATTTGAAGTTATTTTTTATATAAAAAGATGTTAAATTTTATCATTGCATTATTACATGCACTTAAGAGTATTTTTACATTAATGTGACGGAGCTAAATTTATTTATTATATTTGTTCAAAGACATTCTATTTATTTTAAAATTAAATTATTTATAAGAATTTTATTTATTATTATTTCCTATCAAATTTGCATTGGCTCGTAGGATAAGAATTTTAATTATTATTATTTCGTATAAAAGTTGAAATTGAATATGATGAATAATATTTTTTTAATTTTTTTATATAGCTAGATCAATTCACTCAAGCTATAACTTGAGTTTGAATATGATTAATAATTATACTCTTGCGAATTTGTGGTTGTTTTTAAATTATTACAACTTATTTTTATAAAAAAGCAAGTTAAAACTAAAAACAAACGGATGCTAGGAATTGTTTTTAGCTTCTGCAAACCATTTTTTTAAAGGAAAAAATCCTCCTTTTCCTTGTAACACATATACACCTGGCAGGACAAATCCCACAAAATGTCATTTTAAGGTCACATACAGGTGACGTTATAGTTGCCTCCATCATCACCTTACAAGGAAAGCTTTAAGCTTTTTCTCTTTTATTTCTAGGCAGCAGCCTTCCTAAAACTTTAACAAGCAGTAGTGATATTAATTTAGATCCTTTCTGTTTCTTGTACAGGTAACTGTATTATAGATTTTAGCGAAAGATAAGAGAAACAAAAGCAAAAACTAAAAAAAAGAAGAAAAGAGAACACCCCAGATAAAGAAAAAGCCAGTTACATCCCTGCTAAAAAAATAAGAAAGGCTTCAATCTGATCTTTCCTTCTTCATTAACTTGATATTGGTTCTTTGAAATGTTGAAGCTTTTCAGGGTTTATAAACTCTTCATTGATTTCCTCATCATTTTCTCTTTATTCGTTGCAGTTTTTCTTACAGGTATGTTGTCTTTTTCTTCTTGTTGTTGTGGTTCTGTGTGTTTTAAGATTTGGAACTGTTACTTGGGTTGTGGGGTTTACTGGGTTTAGGATCAAGTATTGATCCTTTCATTGTCAGGAGTGTTTAGATATATTATTTTATTAATTGGGTTGTGTTTGTCCTTTTCTTTTTTGGATGTTTGATTGAGATCTAGAGATGATTTGACAGTACAGTTTCTGTTTGGGTGCTGTGAGAAGGAAGGAATGTAAATAGTAACTGAAAGCTTGAATCTTGGAGCAGATTGGTGTACTTTTAATTTGTTTTGTTGCCTCTGGTGTGGTAAAGTTTGTCCTTTGGCTGTCTGCACAATGTTTTTCTTTTCTAATCTCATGTTTTGTTTGGTGCCCCATTTGCACAAAAGTTCAGATTATAAAAACTTCTATGGTTATGAGTTTATTACATTAAAATTGAGAATGTAATATGTTTCTTATGATTCAGAAGGAACCAAAAGAACTATGAAGTAAACTTCATTATTAGGTTTAGAGTGCATAATCACTGTCCGTGCAAGGTCTGCAATTCGAAAGAGTCCGAAATCTTTTGTCTTTGAGTAGGTTTGTGGTTAATTTATGCTTTATTTTGTTGCCTGCAGAATAGCAAATGATGCTCTCGCAATTTCAAGGTTTTTGCTGGACATTAAAGACGGTCATTTGATTTATTTCTGGCTTTTTGTGAGGGAAAGTAAGTCTAAATGCTTTTGACATTTCTGCAAAAAAATCATATGGATGCTTAAAAACAAATCTTCATTTGAATGTCGACCTGTGTTATACCTCTCACCCTTTTTGTTCTTCTACTCAATTACATTTGTTTAAAGGTTCTAGTTGCATATGATTGAACCATCTTAAAAGTCTTTCCATCGAATTTTTCTTAATACCAGTCCATTAATTCTCTTATTCTATCAGTTACACTGCTAAATTTTCCACCATAGCATTCTCATTTTGATCAAGGCCATTTTATGAATCCATTGTGTCTTTATCGGCTGACGTTATAGCTGGCCTGGCACCATCTAAACGTTTTCCCTTTATTTGCATTTGGATTTTACAATGTAAAGACCAGATGTTTCCCTACTTTCCATTCAAATTATTCTAGTTTTATGGTTGATGTCTTCCCTGATGTTCCCTCTCTCTGTGTTGATCTTATCTATTGTTTGGTCATTGAGCACTGTAGGGCTTCTGTTGCTATCCTAAAATTCTATTATTGTCTTTTGGTTTTAGAAATGTTATATGCTGGTGTCGTGATGTGATCACAGGCAAAATGAGTAATCTGGCTTGTTAGAGTCACGAACATGAAGTGAGTTGATGGTGAATTGCTAGCAACATTGTAATGAGGGAGGGAGGGGGGGTGGGGGGTGGGGATTATATGTGAATTTGGGCTGTGATTTATAATCTTATTTGTAATTTCTTGTTGTAAATTCTTGATCCTCTTTCATTTCATTTAGTTTCCTCCTGGCTTATAGACCATATGGCACAAGAATGTCTCCAATCTCTTACTTTTCTTTATATTTTGAATTCCAGAATAAGCAGATGGCAGCTGAACTTGTCAGTTCTGCAACCAGTGATAAACTGACTGAAGTAGATTGGACCAAAAATATTGAAATCTGTGAATTAGTTGCACGTGATGAAAGGTATATCATATTGCCTGCATTAAATACTTAAAAAGACATTCATGGGGAACTATATACTTGTTTCTTCAGTGTTTTAGTTATTTTAAATTATTTTGTAGTGGTAAATCATGTTTAGGGAATGACCTCTACTGTTAAATATGATCTTGTTCAAAGACTTGCTCTTAAGATGTTATTTTTAGAATCTCAGTATATGAACTGCTAGATACTGAATAGGATAAAGCAAGCTGTTAGTTTGAACTCTGGTTCTTCATTTGCTTCCTTGTCATCCTTGATAAATTCATAAAATGGATTTGTTGATTCTAATCTGCAGGCAAGCTAGAGATGTTGTTAAAGCTATTAAAAAACGTTTGGGGAGTAAGAATGCCAATACTCAATTATATGCAGTGATGGTGGGTTGATGCTCTTGCTTTGTATGGTAGATATGCTTGGTACATTATAAATAGGCTGACCACTAATTATCTTTTGTTTTGCAGTTGTTGGAGATGCTGATGAATAATATTGGGGAACAGGTTCATAGACAGGTGATTGATACAGGGATTCTACCCATTCTTGTCAAGATAGTGAAGAAAAAGGTAGAACATTCGCTTCTTGTTCAAAGTTTGTTGATTCTTGGCTAATTTTACAGGAGTTGTAACTAAAACTTCACTGTTCCCCTTGTATTGCAGACAGAGTTGCCTGTAAGAGAAAGGATATTTCTTCTTCTAGATGCCACACAGACAGCTCTTGGTGGTGCTTCTGGAAAGTTCCCTCAGTACTATTCTGCATATTATGATTTGGTGGTAGGTAAATGTATGAAAAATGTGGCTTTTCAGAATTACATGCTATGCCAATTAATCACTGCTAGGTTAGAAATGCTGCAGATTCATTGACATTTGATGGATTTCAATTTTTTCTTCTTTGTCCGCGTAATTTCAACTGCTGACAGGCTTTACTGAAAACTAACAAGCTTGTCTGTGCCATCATTTCCTCTTTTGCTGTGGAGTTTTTTTTTTTTTTTTTTAAATCCCGAAAGTAAGCTTAAGCTTGTTTTAATTTCTTGTCCAGTGTGCTGGAGTGCAATTTCCTCAAAGACCTCGTGAAAGACCATCGAATCATCAGGCCACCCAAGAAAGTAAGAAAAATACATTAAATGGGGAACTTGCTGCCGCTAGACATGAGGTGGGTGCTCATCCAGTACCAGTGGAGCCTCAAGTTGTTCCTGAATCCAGGTATCTTTTGCTGAGTTTGTTGCATGATGCACAGATCTTAAGGAAGGCTAGGTGCTTGTTTCTATCAATCAGGCACAGAAGAGGAGGTTTAATTGTTTACCACAAAGAATAGCCTTTTCTAATCTTGCATTTATTGTACCCAGTATTATTCAGAAGGCGAACAATGCTCTGGAGGTTTTAAAAGAAGTCCTTGATGCTGTTGATTATCAAAATCCTGAGGTACCTTTTTCCCCCGCAATTTTGAATTTAGTCTTCCAATACTTTCGGCTACTCATTTCTATCAATTGCATTTTCATCTCTCATGATCCTACAATTTGTACTGGATCAACTTCCATATTTTACTTCCTTTGTGAGCTTGTGCCTTCAAACACAAAAGAGAGAGTTCCATCGCTCTCAAGAATTTTGAGAGCCATTAATTTTCTGCACTGTGTGATTATTATATACGATGGTATGTCCAAGCATTCTGCTTGAAGTTTTCAATTCTCAACATCCTCTACTAGATAATGTAAAAGATCTTTTTTTTTCCCTCGAGGCTTGATATTGAACTATCTAGTCTCTTTATCTTTTTCTTGTGCATAACAAATATTTTCCATGTTAATTTCTAATTTGATGCGAGTAGACAATTTAATATGCCCACCCCAACTAGTTTGGGATCAAGGCTTTTCTGTTGTCATTAATAGTGAAAAAGCTGGTATATGAACCTCATTTATTTTGCTTCAATGCCAAATTTTCTGTGTCCCCTGAAGTTTCGCTGTTAACTCATGTTGATGACAAGGCTGTAGCTTATAATACAGAAGTACATGGCACACGAACAATCTTGGATGGTTGACATTTATAAATTGCTTGTTGCTTAATTCTTTTTTTTCTTTTTTCTTTTTTCATCTTGAACTGCACTGGTGAATTATGAGTGAGCATTTCATGACATTTTTCTTTCAGGGAGCGAAGGATGAGTTTACTCTTGATCTCGTGGAACAGTGTTCATTCCAAAAGCAGAGAGTCATGCATCTCGTGATGACTTCTAGGTAAGGCTGGTTTCTGGTCAATTTGGCAGATTTGAATATTAGCCAGTCTTGTAATCGCACTTGAATTGACTCTCTTCCTCTCTTTCATGTCCAGGGATGAAAAGTTGGTCTCTCAAGCTATTGAATTGAATGAGCAGCTACAAAAAGTTCTGGCAAGACATGATTCCCTTCTATCTGGGAGGTCTACAGTTTCAGATACGACTACCATTTCTGATAGAACTACCACAACAGCAAATCATTTTAATCATGAGGAATCAGAGGAAGAGGAGGAGCCTGAACAGCTTTTCCGAAGGTATGTTTATGTCATCAAGGCTAGGCTTGTATTTGGTGAAAAATAATTGACCTGTATCATTTGAACATGTAATGTTTTTCATCTGAGGAGTAAGTTGTAACCACATGCGAATCAAGCTAGCACTCAATTCACTTTTGAAAGGAGTTTATGCTATATGCATGTTTTAATCCTGGTTCAAATTGCCGTGTCCTTGCAAAACTTGGCAGGTTAAGAAAGGGGAAGGCTTGTGCGAGACCTGAAGATGAAGGCAACTCAGAAGAGCATCTTCCTTTGGGCTTGCTTGGATCGACAATTCCAGGGGATAGGCTGAACCGTCCGCTTATACGGCCACTTCCATCCGAGCAGCCACAGGATCCCAACGCAAATTGTGCACCTGTTGTAATTCCACCACCACCTGCGAAACACATGGAAAGGCAGAAATTCTTTCAGGAAAAGAAGGCTGATGGTTCTGCTGTGTCTGGCCACATGAGGGGTCTTTCGTTACACAGTCGCAATGCCAGCAGTTCCTGCAGTGGAAGCATAGATTTTAGTGACTAGGGCGATTTTCTCAACTCATGGTTTTTCATCAGTTTGTATTTAGTGGTTTATGGTGGTATGTCTTATCTCAAGTACTGTTAATGGGAGTGTTTTTTTACTGTTAGTCAGGTATTAGTGAGGTGTTACTTCTGTTTCTGAGGAGTTCTGCCCTAAGTTTGCACTTTTAAGCAAGCTGGAACTCTGTTACTGTCTTGGGAGGGATCTGTACACGAGATTTTTCTATATCATAAACCTCTCTGGTTATCATCATTTTATGAGATATTACTTGTAGGGAATAACTACTTCCCTTGGTGCATGGTTGAATAATCATCCCTGTAAAGTGTAGTTTACGATATTGTCTTATGACTCTTCCATCTCGTGAAAGGTCAGCTTTCCATTGACTTAAATCCCTTTTATAAATCATGCCCTCACTTATCAGGTGTTCATCTGCAGATTCTTCTACCTCTTGCACACTCCCTTCATTAGTTCATCGTTCTGTGAGGGCTAAACAATGAAAGAAGCAATTGTCTTGTATCCAGCGGCAACCTCCCACCAGATGATCTCTATGGTGGAGTTAGCTAAGCTGATCCTGCAACACCATCCCAATATCTCCATAACAATTTTAGTAGCAATCATGCCTTTTGACACATCCACCATTTCCACATATATCAGTTCCATCTCCCAAACAAGTCTTCCCATATCCTTCCTCTCTCTCCCTCCACCCAGCGAAAACCCTCCTGGACCAGCGGCTGCAGCCACTTTGGGTAAAGCAGCATTCGATTATATCCGCTTTTACACCCCTAAAGAACTCGATGTCCTCAAAACCATCTCTCTCACCTCCACTGTTCTTGCTTTCATAATCTCCACCTTCGGCATCACTTACGACACACTCATCCCAACTTACTTATACTTCACTTCTGGTGCTTCTAGTTTTGCCAGCATCCTCTACTTGCCCGCCATCCATAACCAAACTACCAAGAGCTTCAAAGACCTTCCCAACAATACCCCTTTGCACTTTCCTGGACTGCCGCCCATCAAACCCTCTCACCTGCCTGAACCCCTACTAGATCGCGACCATCCTGCCTACCAGGAATTCTTTAGCCTTGGTACTTTACTACGTAATTTGAAGGGGATGATACTGAGCACTTTTGACATGCTTGAGCCACTAGCGATCAAAGCTATCACTGAGGGTGCTTGTGTTCCAAAGGGCTCAACCCCTCCTTTATACTGCATAGGGCCAAGGATTGTTGATCCCAAACAAAGGGGTGCCTCAGATGACGCTTTATCAAAATGTTTGCTGTGGTTAGACAAGCAGCCAAGCCAGAGTGTGGTGTTCTTATGTTTTGGCAGAAAGGGAGCTTTCTCTGCACCTCAGCTGAAGGAGATTGCTTTTGGCCTGGAAAGGTATAAATTATTGATAGTTTATATACCTATATATATATATGGCTTGTCATTTGTTTTCTTTTCCTTTGTTTTTGACCAATTAGGAGCAAACAAAGATTTATGTGGGTGGTGAGGAATCCACCACCAAATTCCGACACGGAACCTGACCTAGAGGAACTACTGCCAGAAGGGTTCTTGGAAAGAACAAAAGAAAGGGGTCTAGTGCTGAAATCTTGGGCACCACAAGCTGCAATTCTGAGCCACCAAGCAGGGGGTGGATTTGTGACTCATTGTGGTGGAACTCAGTGCTTGAAGCAGTAACTTACGGTGTGCCAATGTTGCCTTGGCCATTGTATGCAGAACAGAAGATGAATAGTGTGGTTTTGGCAGAGGAAATAAAGCTGACACCAATGCCTATTTTAACAGAAGATGGTAAAGGAGTGGTGAGCTCAGAGGAGGTGGAGAGAAAGGTGAGAGAGTTGATGGGATTGGAAGGGAAAGGATTCAGAGAAAGTAGTTCGATGATGAAAATTATGGCCATGGCTGCTTGGACTAATGGCGGGTCTTCCTTCACAGCTTTGTCCAAGTTGGTGGCTTCTTGGAAGCAAGAACAATCATAAGAAACCATCTCATACTTTTCCAAGATTGGTTAGCCTTTCTTTGTCATTTCCCCGATGTATTCTTGGAAAAAACATGCTCGGATCATTAGTTATTAAACCTATGTGGAATGGAATTGAAACAAGATTAGGAGGAAGGTTGAATGTGTTTACATTTTAAAGTAATGTTATTTTGAAAGAAAAAAAAAATAATGGTTTTTGATAACCATGTTAATTTTAAATATTAATGGTAATTCATCTTGATCCTGGATTTACCTAAGTGGTTGTGTCAAGTTTCGTAATTGTGGTTTGAATCTCAAAAACAGAGTTTGAGCAGGCAGGCCCTTATCTATCTGATTTGGCATGTAAATTCATATTTGTTCTTGGCTTATTTTTAGGAGTTCTTGTGCAATACTGTTTAGGCATCACTTGGATAGATAATAAGAGAATTTGTTTCTCATGTTATCGTTGTAGATTTGAATTTTAAATCCGTAGTTTTATTCTTTGAAAAATAAATATATGATCTTTTGGAGAGTTTTACAAGGCTTTTAAATAGTTCTAGAAATCCTATTTTAACTAGGAAATAACCTAAAGTTCTCTAAAAAAAATAATAAGATTGGCTCAAACTATAATTTCTAAATCTAATTCTTGGAAATCCAACCATTGATATCTAAAATAATAATAATAATAATAATAATAAATCTAAAAAATCTTAGAAAAATAACAAAATTAACACAAACAACAATTTCTAAATCTAATTTCAAAATAGTCAATTGTTTGATAAGTGATGTAATGGCTTCTATATGAAGAATTATCTATAAAGTTATCTGGAAAAAAATTAACCCCGATTCAATAATCAGATTTATGTTGTTGAAATCTTAAACTACTAACCTAGTCTAGTATGTTTGGAACTTTTTAAAATCTAGATATATTTTATTAGTTCATAAAAGTATTTATTAGATCATTTATATAGTTTATTTAAATCCCATCTACTTCTAGTTATATCATATTATCATTCAAACTAGAACCTAGCTGTATTACAATATAAAGAGAATTTTTTTTAATGCATATATTAGAGTACGAATGATTTGTCTAAGAGGTTGTCTTGTTTGAAATTGTGGTAGTGATTGCGATTCAAAGTACTTTTTACTAAGAGATACTTTAAAATAATTTTTTTTTTATTTTTAAAAAATTATTTTTAAAATCAACACATTAAAATGATTTGAAAATATTTTTTTAAAAAAATTTAATTTTGAGAGAACATGATTTTAACTGCGTTTCCAAACACACTAAATTATCATCAAACGAGATTTAAAGTGTATATGGAATTGAAAGTAAATAATGGTATAAGTTTCAAAAGGCAATTTACCTTTTAAAAAAAAAAAAAAGTATTGTAAGATAGAAAAAATAAATGTAAAATAAATAAAAATATTTTTGACTCAAAAGATAGATAAAGATACAAGCATGCTTTCTTTATTCAACTATCTCTTACTCGTTTATTCCGAGATAATGATAAATGTTTATTTCTTTCAAAATTAGATTGAAAATATTCAAAATTTACAAAAAAAATAAATAAATAAAATTTGATTCGTTGTCCTCAGGATATGGGTTAGTTTTCATGCCAATAAATTTCCATCCACACAAGTTAAAATATCGGATTGGGGAGGAGATAGATGATGCAAAGTGCTCGAATTAGTCTGTTCTAAGCAACGAAAAAGAGGACACATGCAAAGCTGTGATAATAAATTCCTCAAACCAACTCCAATAGATTGCTTTTCATGTGACAGTGACCCTAATTTTTGTCTGTCCATCTTCAATTTGAAGGTCCATCTCATTCAACTGTATCCTCTCCTCCCTTATTGGTCTCTTAGCTAGCTGAACAGCTCTGCTATAATAGCTATGGAGTTATTCATGATATTGAGAATTATCCAGAAAACTGTGAAATTAATTTTTATATAAAAAAAGGGGTTTTAACTGGATTTATTAAATCAATTTTTATTTGGTTTTATTTAAAATTCGGCCGAAATCAAAACTAGATAAGTGAATAATCTTCATAAATTAAACCGAGTTTAATAATTATACATAAAACAAGTTGCAAATAATATTATTGCATGCTAGTCCAAGGTTTTGGTTGTTGAACCAGGCAATGTCCCACCTTTGATATTGGCACTGTAATTTTTAAGACTTGAGACTTGAGAGTGGTGAACAGGATAATGTATTTGTATGATTTTGTTAGTCAATAAAATTGCAATCTTTCCATGGTAAGAATAGTTAGAAGACTTAGGGGTCTGACTCAGTCAAGAACGTGTTTGAAAGTGTAGTTGTTTTGTTTTTTAAAATATTTTTTACTCAGAAAAACATGTCAATAATATTTTTTTTTATTTTTTAAAAATTATTTTTGAGATTAGCACATTAAAATAATTTAAAAACACCAAAAACATATCAATTTAAAGCAAAAAAAATAAAAAAAAATTCAAATTTTTTCGAAA
The DNA here is from genome assembly GCA_964019445.1 of Populus tremula. Taxonomy (NCBI): domain Eukaryota; kingdom Viridiplantae; phylum Streptophyta; class Magnoliopsida; order Malpighiales; family Salicaceae; genus Populus; species Populus tremula. The sequence goes on from CAXHTJ010000011.1 coordinate 15,324,352, forward strand.
ACGCTTTTAAAAAGCACTCCCAAACATCCTCTAAGAGCTACTCGTGGATTAAATTAATGAACTTAAATTTTATTTTTATTTTAAAAAAACTATAACAATATTGTTTTTGAATTTTTTTTTTAGAATCAAAACTATTATTTTAATAAAAAGAATTCGTCTCTAAGTGAAATTTATTTTAGATCATGTTTAAAGGGTAATTGAAATTGTGATAATGATTGTTTTTTAAAGAATTTTTTAATTAAAATTATATTAAAACAATATATTTTTTTAATTTTTTATAGATTAATTTTTATATCAACACATCAAAAAAATCAAAAAATTTTAAAAATAAAAAAATTTAAAATTTACTCAATTTTTATTTGGAACACAATACAAAAATAAGTATTTAAGTAAATAGATTACTTATTCACAAGTTTTGGCTGAATTTTATAAGTATGATGTTAAAAAGAAAGAAAAAACATAAATAAGAAAAAGAATAGAATTAAAAAAAAAAAACTTAGGTATTCAATGAGGCAATTGTAAGTTTGCATGGCATTTCATTTCGAGTTTTTATTTTTTCTGGATTTAATCAAAATAGATAAAACATATCCACAAGATCATTTGAGACATAACTTAATAAATGCTGAAAAAGAAATTTAAAAATAAATCACAGAATAAAGGAAACAAAATGATAGGCAGTAATAAAAACATGAAAAGATAGATAAGAGAGAGAGAGAGGGAAAGAGTGCAATGAAGTGGTGTTGATTTTTCTAGTTTGTGATAAGTCACTCTCCACACAAGTGGGTGTTAGTACTTAGTACACATTTGCCAAGAAACATGAATTGAAGAGAAAAAAAAGGACCTCTCTTGCTCTCTTTTTACCAATGCTTTAGCTCATAGACTCTGTAATCACTAATCACTCTGAACTCTCCTTTTTGCTTGAGAAAATTTTGCATTTTGAGCTTCTGGGTTGTCATTATACTGATAGAGTAACAAGACCCTGAATTTGGTTTTGAATTTAGACATCTTTGAATCGGAGAAAGCAGAAACAAGTTTGGTTCTTTTGTGTGTTTCTATTCAAATGATGATGAATTGTGGAGCAGTGAATGCTACTACTCCTTCTTCAACTTCTTGGTCTGCTTCTCACAGCTCCAAAGTCCCCATGTAAGACAATTATCTCCTTCTCTTTTTCTCTGGCTATGAACTTTAGTGAGAATTTGAGTTGTGGGTTGTGTAGAATTCTGGATTTTGTTTGGTGTGGTAGTAGAACTTGATGTGAAAGTTGATAGTTTGATGTGTTTTCTTTGTTTCTTGCTGTCATAGGTTGTTGCCTAGGGCAATTTGTACTCCACAAAGGATGTGTTGTGTCTCTGGTGTTCATGTGGATGCTTGTGTTAGTTTTAATGTCTCAAGAAATTGTGCTGTAGCTAAAGACTCATTGGGTTGGTCTGGAACTTCACCATCTTTATATTCTAAGCAGCCATTCAACAAATTTTTGTTGCCTTTGAAAGCATTAGTGACTTCTACATCTCAAGATTTTCCCATTGCATCACTTATCGGTGAAGAAAAGGTAGGAGTTTTGTTGCTTAATCTTGGCGGTCCAGAGACTCTTGAAGATGTGCAGCCTTTCCTTTTTAATCTTTTCGCTGACCCGGTAAGAGACTCTTGCTTTTGCATTTGATTTGAGAGCACAACTGTACATATACATTATGATTTAGGGACTGGAATGGATGTAATATTATTTTAGGCCAAATAGATATATATCTTTAGGCACTTAGAGTTTCGGACTGTCTGTTATGCTATGCATAATTGAGTAAGGGAAGCTGCTAGCTCTCTTCATTTTGTTGACACAGAGTGCATCTTGTACTAGTACCAACCAGTTGAGATAATCATGAAATTTTGTTACGTTGATCATTTTCATTAATGATTCTCTACCAAATTTAATTCTATTCATCTTACTTTCTAATATAACAGGACATTATAAGACTGCCAAGGTTGTTTCGATTTCTTCAAAAGCCCTTGGCCCAATTCATATCTGTTGCGAGGGCACCAAAGAGCAAAGAAGGCTATGCTTCAATTGGTGGTGGCTCTCCTTTGCGGCAGATTACTGATGCACAGGCATGATCTTGTTTTTCCTTTTCAAATAAGCTTGTGTTTTCTTAGTAGTTTATATTTGTTATCTCAATATCTCGAGCATTAAAATAATTGAATAGAATCAGAACAAGGTAGCTGATGGGAAGTCATTCCTATGCTGCCAGGCACATACACACCTTAAGAGCATTTTGCTTGGAAATTGGTTTCCTTGTTTTCCTAGGCAACTGTTTTCTTGTTTTAATGTCCTTTCTTGTCTATTGTCTTCATTCAGGCTGAAGAATTGAGAAAATCCCTGTGGGAAAAGCAAGTCCCAGCAAAGGTATATGTTGGTATGCGCTACTGGCACCCGTTCACTGAAGAAGCCATTGAGCAGGTACTCCTTTCAGCTTCAGTTCAGTTACTAAGTTCTTTCCTGGTAACGTTCAGTGGAATCTTAATACACCTTACCATTATGTGAAAGCTTCTAATATCTTAATACTCCTCTATGGATTTGAAATACTTTCTCCAGTCATTCCTAAAGTAAAAGATAAACATGCCTCCTGTAAGCTTCATTATCTGATATATGGGATTTGAATGAAGATGTTGTGGTTCTAATTACATCTTTTTATTTCTTTGTAGATAAAAAGAGATGGAATCACAAAGCTCGTTGTCCTACCCCTTTACCCACAGTTTTCAATATCAACTAGTGGTTCAAGCCTTAGACTTTTGGAGAGTATATTCCGGTGATTAAAAAGCACATGCTCTATCCATTTGTGATGCTCCAAAAATTTAATCTAATTTTGATGCTTTCTAATGGTCAACCAGGGAAGATGAATATCTTGTAAACATGCAGCATACAGTGATACCTTCTTGGTACCAGCGTGAAGGATACATCAAAGCTATGGCAAATTTGATTGAAAAGGAATTAGAAAAATTTGACCGTCCTGAGCAGGTAATACCTTGTTGAACGCTTTTGAAGGATCATGTTTGTCAAATTTAATTTCATGGTTCTTTTATTGATCTCTCACAGCTAATTTGAGTTTCCATATTGACTTGCTTCTTTTCTTGTTGTTTGTAAATTAAAAATGTGGAAAAGTACTAAAGTACAGCTGGGAGCTAACCAAGTACATGTGGATGTGTTTGTGTTTGTGTGTGTTTGCCACTGTATTTGTCTATATCAAAACATTTTAATCCCTTGTTGTTGCTTTAAATACTTTTAATTGTACCTTTGCATAAAAAATTTAACCTCAATCTGAGCATGTGCAATATAGGCTGTGATCTTTTTTAGTGCACACGGTGTGCCACTTGCATATGTGGAAGAAGCTGGTGATCCATATAAGGCAGAAATGGAGGAATGCGTGGATTTGATAATCGAGGAATTAGAAAAGAGAAAGATCATAAATGCATACACTCTCGCTTATCAGGTATTCTTGATGTCATCTGAGTTGTTCTTGGTGTATTTTGATTCACAAATTATTGATAACAGCATGTGACTTGCATAACATGCATGGCTTAAAAACCTTGGCTGTATTGAAGAAAAGTTAAAGTGTGGACTCCACTTTAAAACAATAGTATGTTCCTTTTGAAAACCTCATTCGAAAATGAATCAAAGAATTTTTTATTTATTTTAAAAAAAAAAAGGATTAAAGAGCTGCTTACAATTTCTTTACTTTGCTTGTGATAGCTGCCAAAGATTGTCAATTCACAAGAGAAACATCCTTGGTTGAGAAAACTGAATATTTAGCAGGAACAATAAAATAGTTCTGATTGTGGGACTAGCTGACTTTCTGAAAGCAAGTTCATAATGCTGATATTTATTGGAGTCTAAAAAATGGCTCAGAAACTTAGCTGTTTCTATTGAAACTTATACCCAAGGTGCGGTGGTGGAGAGCATATAGCATACTGGCTTTTAAATAAAGAGATGGCAGAGACAGTTGGAAATAAGAAAGAGGAAGGAGTTGTCAAATGAAATCTTTAACTCGGTCACACTTCTGGCCAAGTGTTTTGACTACGAAGTTGATTGACTATGCTATTGAACGGCACATAGAAAAACACAAAACTAAGTGGTAGAGGCATCATCTTATGGTAGCATCTGATTTATATTTCTGAGTGGAGAGAATAGATACTAGAAACAAAAAGTTGATGTCAAAATAATGCATAAACACTAAAAGAATGGTAACAATACGTAGAGATATCAGTGGACATAATCACATATGTGACCTCCCAAGTGGAATTAAGCTGCCATAGTAGATATAAGGGGCCCTTTTTGTATTCTACATGAATATCTCTGTGAGGTTTTTGTTTGCATATTGTAATAGCTTAATACTGAAGACTTCAATGCCCTTTCATACAACATCATCTCGCTTTTGCCAACATGATGAGGCGATGCATTCCAGACTGGAAGATTGAAGCTGTATCCCTTTGCCTACAGAATTATTGGGGACTGTCAATATCCAAAAATCCATAATGGCAGTAGCCCAACCCTGCAACTAAGAAACATAATTACCAGAAAAATATGAACATTCTAAGGGTTCATAAATTATCAAGAAATCTTCTTTCTCCATAACTAGTGAGATCATCCTTTTTCTTTCTCCTTTCCTGGCCATAGTTTCAGGTTTCATCCACCAATCTGCTCCATCAACATTTTCTACAACTTCCATTAATCTTAGATATGAATGAGGAAACCTCACAAGGACCCACCTTCAGGAATCCCAAACAGAATTGCTGACATTCCTAATATCATATATACATTACCAAGTATGCAATACCAAGTCATCTTCTTCATAGCAAATATGGATTGAGTGAAGTAACTTGTACTCGCTGGCAGAAGGAATATATGTTACAGCAAAGCATTCAGTCCTGATATAATCACCACAAGGATTAGACAACTTGACTAGTTCACAGGAGTTATGTTCACACACAAAAATACCCCCCTCCCCTCTTCTAAAATGTTTCAAGTCATTACCAGAAGGAATTACACTGACATCACCATAACCATCCAAAAACAACTCAAACTTGTCACATAACCCTACCACTACCATCCATCATCATGAAACAGCGAGTTTATTTCCTGATTTCTATTTCCAGTCTAAATGAGATGACAGTCTAATCTTATTTAAAATTGAATTTACTTGTAATAGACTGTACTAATACTGCTAGAAAATTGTTTTGCTTTATTTTTGTTTTTTTGAGTAAATATCTTCTATGATTTGATGAATTCTGTCGCAAGCATGTCAACGCTAAGGCCTGAGGTTTGTTTTTTTCTTTCTATTTTTCCATGTTACATGCTCTTCTTTTTGCATTCAAATTTCACTGCGAGTCATTGATGGTCTGGATATTCTAACAGAGCAGAGTTGGACCTGTGGAATGGTTGAAACCATATACTGATGAGACAATCATTGAGCTTGGGAAGAAAGGGGTAAAACGTCTTTTGGCTGTTCCAATTAGGTAATCAATTTTTCTATAACCAAGTTAAGAAATTGAACTTACTGTATTTTTTACTAGAAGTTGTTGGTTCACTGATAGCTTGATGTTTTAATTTATGCATTGAAGTTCTCAAAACTTCATTCTCTGATTCACAGCTTTGTTAGTGAGCATATCGAGACCTTGGAAGAAATTGATGTTGAGTACAAAGAGTTGGCTCTCAAGTCTGGTATAGAAAAATGGGGACGTGTTCCTGCACTAGGATGTGAGCCAACCTTCATTTCAGATTTGGCTGATGCAGTGATCGAGAGTCTTCCATATGTAGGAGCTATGGCAGTCTCAAATCTAGAAGCTCGACAGGTACCCTTATTAATCTTTTCAACAATTTAGAAGTCAAATAAGATGCTTGAAGTTTTCTGTTAGTGGATGCCAGCATGTAACTTCTCAATGCCAATGAAACTTTTCGTCTACAAGATTGTTAGTCCATGTGTACTTTCCTGTCTCACTCGTTCCTCCCTCTGAGCATGTATGTGTGTAACACATTGTGTTTATATAGATGAAATGAACTTTAAAGACCTTCCATCATAATAACTACAGTTGCCTACCCCAAGTTAAACATGAACCCTGAAGGGCCCAACAGTGTCTGCTTTCACAAAAGCTATTTCCCCTTCCCAGTCCTTGCCTCTTTAATTTATGTCCATCCTATTTGCATTTGCATCTCCAAATTAGCTGAGTGACTGGTTGGCTATTTCTGAATTTCAAATTTTTGCTCCTTTGGCATCCCCATTAAATTAAGCAGAATGGCATTAATCACTTTTATGACTACTGGAATATTTTGAACACTCATATTTCACTTCTTTTCTCATTGAATTGGAAACCAACTTTCTCCACCGTTATCTAGAGGAAAGCATGTTAGGATGGTCGTGATCTCTTTGTTTCTGTGCTGATGAGCTGCATATTTTACCACTGATTTTTTCTCTGATAATTGGTTTGGGATTTTCTGCAGTCTTTAGTTCCGCTTGGCAGTGTAGAGGAGCTGCTGGCAGTTTATGATTCGAAGCGAAGAGAGCTACCATCGCCTGTGACGGTATGGGAATGGGGTTGGACAAGAAGTGCAGAAACCTGGAACGGGCGAGCAGCTATGCTGGCAGTTCTTGTTCTATTGGTTCTTGAAGTCACCACCGGGCAGGGGTTTTTGCACCAATGGGGTATTTTTCCATCGTTCCGTTAAACACCACTACACAAGACCTTTCTTATGCCTGGTGTAAATTTTGTTACCTAAGTCAAGACGCGTAATTTCTTATGCATCATACGACTTCAACTCGTATATATGCTGAATTGAACACTCTGGCATTGTTGTCGAAGTTCATAATTGGTGGGATTTGGGTTAATAGCATAGTTACTGGCAGTGCAATCCTTAAATGGGTCAAAAGATAAAAAAAAAATGTATTACAGAGTTATATTATTTTTCATCTAATTACAGAATGTTCTTTGATTTATCCACATGTTAACTTTCTGTCATCACATCGTCCGCATCGAGTCGAAGCCCCTTCCTGCAGTCAACTGAGAATATAGCAGCGACTAGGCAAGCCCCTTCATGCTTCTCTTCGATCCCCTACATGTCCTTGAACTCAATTATACATTGCTACATAACCCCTGCTGCTTATATTGCCACTTAATGTCTTTAAAGTAAATGCTTACATCAGGTTTCGACCACCCTGGGTTTTGGTTGGGTGGTCGAGCTTGGCATGGTTTGCTTCCGTGAAGGTTTGAACTCCCATAAATTATTCGCAAATTGCAGTTTCAGATGACAGATATTTTCTACCTTACAATCCATCCATCATTTCTTACAGTTGAAATCCATAGGGGGGAATCAGTGATGCATTACATGAACAATGATAAAAGCTGGAACATCCAAAGTTTCAGGTTCACAAATTCATAGGCTTATGCAACAGTTATTACCTATTATGATACACATGAAAAGAAAACTTCTAAGGTTCATATGACTAGTGAGTTTATGTAATAACTAAACATAGGTCATACGGCTCAACTGATTTGATACTCTCCACTTGCATGAACCTCCTTGACCCTCTTGTCATATTCATCTTCGTCATCTTCCTCTTCTACCTCTGCATCGATGTCTTCCTCTTCATCTTCTTCAACTTCCCAACCGAAACCTTTGACAGGCTTGGATGATGGAGGCTGTTGTCTTGCCTCAGCCACAATTTTCATTATCTCATCCACACTTTGAAGAGAAAAGCTTGGATTATCTCGCTGGTAATAGATGGCTTGTGCTGGCTCCATCAGTTCCTTTGGCAAGTTCTTTAAGAACCATGGGTGGCTTTTGATATCTGAGAGTGAAATTCTCTGTAACAAAACTCATCAATTTTCAGACACCGATTTACAGAAACTTAGTACTGCAAAATCATGCCATTTAGAGAATTATATACCCTGGAAGAGTTTGCAACGAATATGCGAGATAGCAGGTTTCTGCAAGCTTGAGATACATGAACATAGTCAGGGATTTTGTATTGGACAGCCATTATTTTCTGCAAAAACATCAAAAGAGGCAAAAAAGATCAGTGATAACTCATGGATTCTTTCAGAACCGGATATGATAGAGATGTTCACCTGAATTGTTTTCCTAAAATTTCTAGGGTCATCTTGGTCTTCAAAAGGGTATGCCCCTACCAGCATCACATAAAGAGTAACTCCACATGACCAAACATCTGCCAACTGAACCAGAAAAGGAACATAATATTGAAATAGAACAAGTTACTACTTGAAGGTAAATCCCACTTGTGCGTAAACAAATTGAAGATGGCCCCAAGAACCAGAGATTGAAGTGTCTATAAAGCCAATTTTATGCTAAAAAGATAACAAGGCCATATAGAACAATCAATAGGATATGATAAAATCTGTTATTGGCCTTGCATGTGCATTCAAGCTTATCCTTTCATAATTTATTATGGGAAATAAAAAAAAAATGTCCACCAGGAAATAAACCAAAATGCATCACATCTCCTAACTCAAATTAAGAAACCATGTGCTTAATGCTTGAAAATGACAAATGCCCTAACACAGAGACAGAAGTTCACAATCTTGCTCATAAAAGAAATGGATTCATACTTGTCCCAGCTAGCACCTAACCCTTTTCTTATGGTTGGATATTGGAAATAGGATTAGATCATTCAAGATAGTGCTGGCTTCACTAGTGATGTACAGAAAAAGTGCAGATGTGGATGGATTAGAAAGTGGGTTTTGTTGAAGCTAGAACAAGATCAATTCCTTTCGGAGCTTATGTTCTATGGTGACTAGATATTCAATTTGACAACACAAAAAGATGGACGACAAAACAAACTTACCTTGCCATCATACTCTCTCCGAGAGAGAACTTCCGGTGCTATGTAAGCCGGAGTTCCTACCGTTGATTTCGGCCTTGAATGCAGCAAAGAGGACTAAACCAATACGGAACCAAAAAATGTTAAGAACATCAAGAAAACACTCTGTAGCTTAAACCAAATTAACAAATCAAGTGTGATTAAGTGAGTTCCAAACCTTAGAGTAACCGAAATCACAGATTTTCAAGCGAGGTGCCGGACTTCCATCTAACAGTGTGTTTTCCAGTTTCAGATCTCTATGGCAGATTTGCTGTTAAAGAACAAGGAAAACTCCCATAAACACATTCAACAATTGTACCAGTTTCTTGTAACTAGGCAGAAAAGGTGAGATTTATCATAAATATAAAAAGCTCCGAGATTTGCTTATACCATGTTGTGACAGTAATTAACCCCAGAGATCAGCTGCTGAAAGAAGTATCTAGCCTGAAAAATTCAAACAAATGACAAAAATCACACTGGAATACTACCAAGTAATTGCAATTAATGAATTAAAGCAAAAGGAATCAGAGAGGGTGAGAGAGATTTAACCTCATCTTCACTAAATCTACCAGCATTGCAGATTCTTTCAAAGAGTTCTCCACCAGCTGCATACTCCATCACAATTGCCAAGTGTGTTGGGGTCAAAACCACCTGCAAAAAGATTGAGTTCCCTTCCTTAATAATCAAACAGGATTACTTTTTTTAATTGTAAAAATTAAATACCATTTCATATACTTGCCTCCTTGAACCGAATTATATTGGGGTGCCTTAATGATCTGTGATTTATAATCTCCCTTGCCACGTTCTCATCTATCTGAAAACCCAAAAAATTCTCAATCTTCCTTCTTGGTATTTCACAAGACAAACAAAGAACCAACAACTTAGATATATCATTATCAAACTTTTTAAGGATGCTACATATGAAAAAACACAAGACTTTCTCTAGAAAAAGGTAATTTTCTCAGGAACCAAACAGAAAAAAGACAAAGGAGTTCCAAGAGAACAAAACAGATTACCTTATGACCTCTTTCAATGTATTTCATGGCAACAAGTTCTTTGGTCTCTTTGTGCCTCAAAAGCCTTGCTACCCCAAAATTCCCAGCTCCTAAATCCTTCACCAACTCATATTTCTCCATCTTCTTTGTCACTCACTATGCAATATGCCTTCTTGCTTTTGCTCAACAAACGTTATGCTGCTCCCTGCAATATGCACGTGTAGATTATCACATGCAGACTCTCTTCCCTTTATACTTGTAGCCTGCTCATTTCCTGGTGTCGCTCATGCAGGTGTGATTTTCTTTAAAAATCTGTATATAAAATATAAAGAAATATTTGTACAAATATATTATAAAATATGAGAAATTCTTTCTTTCTTTCTTTCTTTCTTTCTTTGTTTTACTCTCAGCCGTTTGTGATAACATTTGTGTCAGTTCTTCGTATCTTCTCCTGGTTTAATCTCGTGGGAATGGTCAATGGTCTGGCCCTCGAATACATTTTTTTTTTTTTCCTTTTCTAAGATTAGGACATCTTCTCTTCTTTTTTTTTTCTAAGTAAAAAATGGGAATTCTTCTTATGAGTTTTTTTCGATCTAGTTTTAAATTATTTATTTTCAAAATTCAGGCACTCATGATTTCTTGTTTTTCAAAACTTATCCAAGAACTTCCAATCTTTGGCAGAAAAATGTCGTGCAAGGCCGTTTTTCTATTAATTTGATGACCAAGTGCATCTTCGGATTAATTAATCGTTATATATCAAAATTAAGTTTATTTTCTCAATCTAGTTGAAAATAAACTACTCTTTTTCGAGGATAAGAGATATTCTAAACTAACTTGCCCAATAACTAAAAATAAATTATTTTTTCTAGTGATTTTAAGGATGTATCTTTGTCTAAGTGTATTAATAAGGCTTTAATAAATTCTCTCAGATATTAATTTAAAATTTAAAATTCAAGAAACAAAAATAGATTCATAATTTTTTATTCATAACTATTTTTTTATCGTGAATATTCTATCAGTATTTTTATTAGCAAATAATTTTACTGATTAAATTTCCGACAAACCAGTTATTTAAAAAAAAAAACTTGCTAACTATAATTAGTTTCTATCGGTTATTTATATATTAATAGAAATGTAACCTAAACATTGACGGAAATTTTCAGTACAGAACCAATTTTTTAATATTAATTAAAATAAACTATTCATGCAAAAACTAAATAATTAAGTGAGATTTAACTTGGCATATATTGGAATACTATAATTTAGAGAGTGAAAGGCAAAGAGGGAAGGACAGTGAGTGCACATGGAGGGGGTGTTAAGATATTAAAAATTGCTGGGGAAAAGAAGAAAGAGTATGGGAATCCATGACGAACAGCTTGAATCCAACCACTGCCTCTTCATTCTTCACCTGTTTTTACACTTTCTATTTGTTTATTCTTCATTTTTAGGGTTTTGGATCTCTAAAAACGCCGGTGTGCTAGGAAGCACAACACGGCAATCTCTTGACTTTTTGCATATACAGGGATCATCACTTCACTTGGATCGAGCCCCCCTCTTGACTTTCAAGCTTCTTTCACACTTTGTCTTCCTATTTCTTTGTATATAAGTATCTCTTGAATAAAGCTGTGCTTCGTGTATAATTAATGGGAGTTAATCAATATCTAATATTAAGTATTCAAGATATAATAAAATTTTCAGATTAAAATTTGTATATATAATTATTAACAAGAGACGTTATCAAAACATAAAATTAAATAACTAAATTGGTCTGGTAAATTCTTTTCATTATTTGAATTTGAGAAGTCAAGAAAATCAATTAATCATTTGTTAAATAAGCATGTGAGAAGTAAATGCTCATGTGTCCATGGCCATCTCTCCCGTCTTTGTCACTTCATTAATTTTGGGTGTTTTTCAGCTGAAGAAAAAAGTGCAAGAATCTCTGAATTTCCTCCCATCTTCTCTTCTCAGAGAGGAGATCGATCATGGATGCCATGATTTTTTTCTCCTTGGGATAGACTGACTAGTCTTCACACTTGCTTCTGAAGACTGCAACACAGATACGGACATCGCTTCCCATGCCATTACCGAAAATGACAGTCGCCTTCTGCTTCACGTCGGCTCATTTTCAGCAAAATTAATGTTTTTTGTTTTTTTGTTTCTTTTTGTTTATTAATGGTGTTTTTGAATAACTTGTGTATTGATTGAAATTAAATTTTATTTCTAGACCATCTAAAAACATACTTTTCTTGTATCAATCAATGAATTCAAAGAAATAAATTTATTTAAGTTTGATTTCAATATATATATAGTAAATGAAAAATAAAAATGTACTGTAAGACCAATCATTTAAAAATTATATTTTTACATTTTCAAAAAACATTAATTGTAGTTATGAGTAAAAGAGTGTTTGATTTTGAGGTGACTTTGGTATTTTTATGGGATCCACAAAGAAAGCATGTATTTTTAATTTTTAAAGGTGTGGTATGTGTTTTAAAAAGGTTTTGCATTTCAAAAACAATCATTATACCTCCAAGCTAAACACACTTTACCTGTTTAGAGTGTGGTTGTTGTTGCGTTTGCTTTTCATTCAGAAATATATCAAAATAATATTTTTTTTATTTTTAAAAAATTATTTTTGATATCAGCGCATCAAAATAATCTAAAAATAATTTTTGAAGACTGCAACACAGATATGGACAAGACTTCCCATGCCATAACCGAAAATGACAGTCGCCTTCTGCTTCACGTCGACTCATTTTCTACAAAATTAATGTTTTTTGTTTTTTGTTTTTTGTTTCTTTTTGTTTATTAGTGGTGTTTTTGAATAACTTGTGTATTGATTGAAATTAAATTTTATTTCTAGACCATCTAAAAACATACTTTTCTTGTATCAATCAATGAATTCAAAGAAATAAATTTATTTAACTTTACTTTCAAGATATATAGTAAATAAAAAATAAAAATGTACTGTCTGACCAATCATTTAAAAATTATATTTTTACATTTTCAAAAAAAATTAATTGTAGTTAAGAGTAATAGAGTGTTTGATTTGGAGGTGGCTTTGGTATTTTTATGAGACCCACACGGAAAGCATGTATTTTTAATTTTTAAAAGTGTGGTTTGTGTTTTAAAAGGGTTGTACATTTGAAAAACAATCATTATACCTCCAAGCCAAACACACTTTACCTGTTTGGGAGTGTAGTTGTTGTTGCGGTTGCTTTTCACTCAGAAATATATCAAACTAATATTTTTTATTTTTAAAAAATTATTTTTTATATTAGCGCATCAAAATGATCTAAAAATATAAAAAATTATATTAATTTAAAACAAAAAAATAAAATAAAAAATCAAAATTGTTTTTGAAACACAAAAATAAATAGAATTATTAATAACCCAAACAAAATGATACATCAAGTTATCAAACAAACTCTAAATCTTATTAGAGTTTCTTCTAATTCTATTTAGGTACAATCCATCACATGAAAGACTTACCTGTAATGATGCATACAAAATGTAGTAAAATATGGTTTTGGATATGAATTTTGTAGTGTTTTGTCAGTGTTTTAAGATAAACTAAAAATATAAAGAAAAGGTAGAAACGTGATTGATTAGAGAGACTTATATATAAAATAAATATGTCTATATAATAATTTTAAAATATAAAAATACATGTCTCTACTATTTCTATCTTTTGTAACTTAACCATTAAATTTGGGTCTAAGGATTCAATTTTAAGGCCAAGCAGCTCATCATGTCAAACTTGAGACAATTTCTAGTGTACATCCAATATAAGAATTATAAATTAAAATTGGGTAAAGAGGTTTTCTTTGCCCAATTCACATGGGTTCGAGACAAACAAGTTTAGACTAATTAACCTAACCCAATAACATATCTGGTGTGAAATGTAGAGCCGAACTATTGACAATATGCTTGGCACAAACGAATCACTTAAAGACCCAACAAATTGGTCTCGACTGGACCCATCTCAACAATTGATTCTTAGTTTTTCTTAGTTACCGATTATATTTTTCAACCGACATATAAATATATAATTGATTAGAAATCTATTGACAGTTTTTTTCTATAATTTAGTTCTTTATCACTCATTCCTGGATTACGTTCAAGAACATGAACATGGCTATGATAAAAATAAAAAAATAAATTGAAATAGATGAACAAGTTTTGAGGGAATGAGAATGGGTTGACATGGGATGAAGCTAAGATGTAGGTACATATATGGTGTAGGATTATGGATTTTAATCTTAACTAAATATGATGATTCGAGTTATATTGGATAAAAAAAATATAATAAAAAAATATAATACGTGTAACATCAACCAAGAACATAAAAGACAAAAAACTGTTGTTGGAGTATTAGTTTGGTTAGGTTAGTGTTCTCTCCATTGTTATGATATGATCTAGGTTCATCTCTTATGGAAAGATATGATAAAAAAAAAAAAAAATTCTTAGTCTAAAAGGAGAAATTGTCATCTGAATGACTAAAATGAGAGTAGTTTTTAATCTGAATATTAAATTAAATTTAAATTTTTTTAATAGATTTTTCAAGTTGGTTATGTATTTTAGAATTATGATAGCGATTGCAATTTAAAATGTTTTTTACTTAGAAATGCATCAGGATAATGTATTTTTTTAAAAAAAATATTTTTAATATCAACGCATCAAAACAATTTAAAAATATTATTTTTTTTTAATTTTAAGTAAAAAAAATCAATTTTTTTAAAAAATACAAGTTGAACTGCAGTCCTAAATATAATCTAAGTTAATTGTTGCAACTAACTAAGATGGGAAGACTTTCAAATTAAACTTAGAAGTTGTTGTTTATGTCATTTTAATTTTTTTCCTATATAATTCTAGATTCTTAGCTTAATTTAGGACTTTTTTGTGCCAAAATTCTTATCTAAGAAAATTTCAAAGATTGTGCAGCTAATAAAATTTTTATTAGTTGTGTGACTCTTAAGTAATGTAACGAACAACGAAAAAAAAAAACTATTTCTCTAATTTTTCTCCAATTATGTTATTTTATATATATAAAAAAATTGACTCACTATGGTATTTAAAAATAAAATGGCCAATTATCTGGCCATGTATTGTTTATATCCTCTTATTTTAAAAATGTGAACAAAACCTTATTTAGAACGGTTACAATATATCAATGACTTCGACCGTTTCACATAATTAGCATTCATTAAATCCATGTATTATCATTGATTGCCACAATTAATTATTTTCAAAAACACCTAGTTCTTGGAGGGTTGGCACCTCAATTGCCTTGGGCTGGCCTAAGGCAACGAGGAATATCAAGCACCTTGGTCCCACCTCTTTTCAACGGCTGAGATGATCCAACTGGATGACACGAGGATCTTCGGTGTGTCCAACAAATCAAACGGTCTCATTTTCATCATCATTTCTTCTTTCTTTGCAGGCTGTTGTAGGGCCCATTAACACCCCAAAGATACACACAGACACACCACAACGCCTAAAAAGAAGAAAATGCCTGCACATCCGGCGATGATTTCTAGCACTGGGAAGGGTAAACTACACTTTTATCCCTCTAGATTTATCAATGTGCCATTGCTGTTAGTATGGTTTCAAAGCTTCAAATGTTCTCCTTATACTTTTTAAGAGTTTTTAATTGTATCCCTAAACATGAAGCAGCTAATAAAATTAGACTAATCACATATCCGACGTGAGAATCTTTATATTGACAATGGCTCTGAGAATCTTTGCTAAGTTAAGCTATAGAAACACAAATTGATCAAGAAATGAGTGAAAATATTTGAATCTATGAGCTTGGACCGAAATCTAGATGGATTTTTGTTCTTTATCCGATTTTATGGGAGAGTTTTTTTTAATTTATTAGGTTTTCAAACATATAGTAAAAATGATAAAAAAGAAATAAAATAAAATCAAAGCTTTTACGAAAACAAATCTATAACTCTTGAGCTATAAGGATATAGATGAAACATTGGTCAATTTATAGGGACACAAATGTTGTTTTCCCTATAAAGAACCGTTACAAAATAGGGCAAAGATTGTGCCCAACATTCAAGATAAATAACAGCAAATGGATAGTTATGGTTCCCCACACTCACAGAGAATCATAAGACTTCATGCTGGCTTTGTTTTCAGCTTGACAGCTTGGCCCTCTAGCCCAACCACCACCCCCCACGACTCCACTCTTTATAACTCCCCCACTCTCCCTCCCTTAAACCCTCACCATACCCTCAAAACACTTGCATTTCAAGAATTCAACAGCCATAGCCCTCTCCCTCTCCTTTTCCATCTCTAGCATTACTTGTTTTGTCTTCAAGAATGGCAGAGGTGGCACAAAACGTGAGTCAAGAACAGGTGGTGGTGGTAACTGATGTTCCACAAGCTGAGAAAACAACACCAGTGCCACCAACAATGCCAGTGGTGGGGAAAGAGCTGCCATTGCCCGTGCCTGAGACTGAGGAGGTGCCAATGAAGCCAAAGCAGGTTGAGGAGGCTGTTGTGGAGACTGAGGCTTTGAAAGCTAGTGGAGGTGATGATGAGAAGATGCCTCAGTTGGTTTCTTTTAAGGAAGAAAGTACTAAAGTTGCTGATCTTCTTGAGTCTGAGAAGAAAGCACTTCAAGAATTTAAGCAACTTGTTCAGGAAGCACTTAACAAGCATGAATTTAGTGCTTTAACAACAACACCAGCACCAGCTAAAGAAGAGAAGAAGAAAGATGTGGTGGTGGCCTCGGAGGAGGAGAAAAAACCAGCCCAAGAAGAGGAAACACCGGCAGTAATAGAGGAGAAGGAAAACGTGGAGCCTCAAGTAGTAGCAGAGAAAGAAGAGAAGAAAGGAGTGGTGGAAAGTGAGGTTCTTGATGATCAAGAAAAGGTGGCTCCCGTTCCTGCTGTTGCTAGTGATACTACTGCTGTTAGTACTGTGGATGATGATGGTGCCAAGACTGTAGAAGCCATTGAAGAGACCATTGTAGCTGTCTCCTCTTCAGTGGCTTCACAAGAGGAGACTTCAGCTCAGGCTACAAAAGAGCCCGAGGGAGAGACAAAGGCTGCCTCAGCATTGGATGAGGGAGCCAAAGAAGTTAAGTCTGAGACTGTAGTGGAAGTGACACCAGAAGAAGTATCAATCTGGGGCATAACGCTTCTTGCTGATGACAGAAGTGATGTGATTCTATTGAAATTTCTCAGAGCCAGGGATTTCAAGGTGAAAGATGCCTTCACCATGCTCAAGAACACAATTCGCTGGAGAAAGGAGCTCGGCATTGATGAATTGCTTGAACAAGATTTGGGCTGTGATGATTTGGGGAAGGTGGTATTTATGCATGGTCTTGACAAAGAGGGACACCCAGTTGCTACAATGTCTACGGGAGTTCCAAAACAAGGAGCTTTACAAGAATTCATTTTCTGATGAGAGAAGAGGCAGAGATTCTTGAGGTGGAGAATTCAATTCCTGGAAAGGAGTATTAGGAAATTGGATTTCAGTCCTGGTGGAGTCTCTACCATTGTTCAGGTTAATGACTTGAAAAATTCTCCTGGACCAGCTAAGAGAGAGCTTAGACAAGCTACTAGACAGGCACTTCAATTGCTTCAAGACAACTATCCAGAATTTGTGGCCAAACAGGTATATTTGTTTGTTTCATTTCTTGATTCCTTTCCTCTGTTTGAAAAAACAACTTAAAATTGTTTGATTCTTTGGTGTTTGCTCTGCAGATCTTCATCAATGTGCCCTGGTGGTACCTCACAGTCAATAGAATGATAAGTCCATTTTTAACTCAGAGAACCAGAAGCAAGTTTGTCTTTGCTGGTCCTTCCAAATCTGCAGAAACCCTCACCAGGTTTGTCCCAAAGATTTCAATTTGCTATAGAAAATGTCTAAGCTTTCTGACATGCGTTTTTGTACTATTGGGCTGTGAGTTAAAATTTCTTTCTACCATCAATCAGGTACATAACTGCTGAGCAAATACCAGTGAAGTATGGAGGACTAAGCAAAGATGGTGAATTTTGCACAGCTGATGCTGTTACTGAGATTACAGTGAAGCCATCAGCAAAGCACACTGTAGAATTCCCAGTTACTGAGGTACCCTTTCTCTTTTGATTGCTAAGGAGTACTTACAAATCTTGCTTATTAAACCTGGACCGTGAATTGGATCGAACCGATTGACCTGTGACCCAAACATGTTTAAGGGTTTATAAAAGATAAAGGGGAAAAAAATCTAAGTTGATGTAATTTGTTTTTAAAATAACTTTTTTAGATTAATCTAAGTTAAACGGATCGATCCCTGTTTGGATTTAACCACTATGTTTAAAACAAAGGCAGTTTCTTTTTTCTTTGGAAAGAAACATGTGACTTTGTCTAACTAGGAGCACCTAGAATGGTGTTTCCTTGACTAGGGAATCTTTCCTTGGGAACTCTGAACTTTGTAGTGAGACAATCAAGGGTTAAATTTAGTATTGTCATTATGACAATGTTTTACTTTTTTCCCTTGATTAACGTTAATCTAATTGATCTGCAGACATGTCTTCTGACTTGGGAAATGAGAGTTGTGGGATGGGATGTGAGCTATGGCGCCGAATTCGTACCAAGTGCTGAGGATAGCTACACAGTGATCATCCAAAAGGCTAGAAAGGTTGCCACAACTGAAGAACCAGTGGTTAGCAACAGTTTTAAAGTTGGTGAATCTGGTAAAGTTGTTCTCACCATTGACAATACCTCTTCCAAGAAGAAGAAGAAGCTCCTCTATCGCTTGAAAACCAAGCCTTGTTCTGATTAATTAACGCACTATAGTGAAACAACAACAGAAGATTTTGCTTACATTCTTGCTGCTACATGATCATGTCACATGCATCTTGAAGGTGTTTAATTTGAGGCTCTTGATTATTATGGAGGAGAAGACATGGAAATCTTGAAGCTGCATGCTATTCGTATGTTTAATTATATTTTTGCTATGGTGAAATTTGTTTTGGGTTTTGGGAATGGATCAAGGTGAGATTGTGTGGGGATAGGGAAGAAGCTCCAATAATAGTGCCAAAAGAATCATGCCAAGAATTTTCTTTGTAAATTCTTTATGGCTTTCTTTCTCTCCTTCCATGTAATTAAATATTTGTCTTTTGGACATACTATGTTTTTATTGATATTAACGAAGACTATTTTTTCTTACCTTATTGTTCTCTTTCTACGAATTCTTGTCGGTATAGTTTTGAAATTCAATTCAGGTTGATTTGAAGTTTAGAGAATTAACCCAAAAAAAAATCATTAAATAAAAAAAAATTCTAGAATAAAACAACGAGTTTTTCACCAAAATTTGACATGGTGTTTCCCAAGTTCAATTCTTTTTCTTATTTTTTAACTCAAATTGATGTAGACCTGGATTTGGATTTGGTTGGTTCGAGTTTTAAAAATTTTAATATACCCCTAAACCATTGGATTTCGTTGGTTTGATTTTTAAAAATTTTAATATACCCTTAAACCATTATTATATATCAAGTTTGCTCCTAAATAAATTTTAAACGGTATAGCTTAACTGGTTAGGTTTTGTATTTGTTCTCTAGAAATCACTAGTTCGAGTCTCACAAACCTCAGGTTCACTAGAAATTTACAGAAGTTTACATGGTCGTTAATTTCAGGACCCACATAACCATGTTACTTTTAGGACTCACGTAATTAGTCAAGGTACACGCAAGCTAGCCCAGACACCTACGTTAATAATAATAATAAAAAAAGTTTGCTCCTAAACAAGTTTTTGCATAGATTTTATCTTTTATTAGAAAACACTATCATTTCTTAAGAAAATTTACAGTTCGGATGGAATGAAAGGTTTAATAGAGAAATTTGAAATTCAAGGGACAGAATTGATAAAAAAAAAAAAAAATCTTGAGACAAAATTGGTCTATGATGCAAAAACCAAAGAAGTATGATGCTATAGGATTATCAGTTGACTGTAGCTTCCGAATTCAAGTATTTGTCTTGATCTCAGAGTGCCTTCCTAGTTATGATCATTATCAAACAAGAAAAAAAAAAAAACTTTGAGACTTCTATTTCCAATGCCATGTTTGCTTTTATCGAGTTTGAATGAAATAGGATAATTACACTTCCCTTCTCTTGGATTAAGATAATACGATACTTGGAGACAACTAAGGCAATGGACCCATGTAATGATCTTTCTTTGCTTTTCGGCACTCGTTTTGTGTTATGTTAGCCTTACCTAAATGCTTTTTGCATCAATTTTCCATTTGTTAATCTGCTCCTTTTTCATTAGTCATGAAGAAGATTGGGATATGTTCTATGTTCCAAGAACGTGGAGGTGGATGTTCATCATTAACATTTTCAAGTAAAGTTATTTAGTTAGGTTCATGATTTAGTTTAGATCTCGTATCACTTAATAAATAAGCAACCCTAAAACCATGTTATTTTAAGGATTAAAAAAAGAAAGAAGTTAGAATAACTTGGTTTGAAGTTTTTTTTTTTAAAAAAAATAAATTAGGTTGTGGTTCGAGTTATCAAATTGCTTGATATTAACTTAATGAACTCTTATAATTTTTTTAAATTTAATTCAGGTTAGAGTTTAAACTGATAAAATTCCGAGTCGATTTATCAATCAGACCAGATTTAAAAACTTTACTTAGATATACATACATTTATTACATATAAGATTTCATGTCATTTTATTTTAGTTTTCTCAATAACAGAACTCCTCTGCTTGTTTTTTCACGCCATCATTGATCTAAAGTAGCTAACAGGACATGCAGAACCAAATTAACATTCTTGAAAATAAACAACTTTAGTTTTTTTTTTTTTGCTGCTAATTAAGTGAGTAAAAAACGAGGTGACAAAAGATCATTCTCTGACCTGGTAAAGTGAAAGCTAAAGGCAAAAGCATGTATTGATGATGTAGTCGGCCCTAGAAAGGGCAAAAAATGAAGGAACAAAAGCAATCAAGATGCATATTTTCAGGAGTCATTATTTTGCCTGATCACGAGGATCCAAATCCAAAGTGCAAATTGCAGGTTCTAGCTATGGCAGCAGACCCCATGTGCTTGCTTGGTTCTTTTGCTTCAGCTTTTTCTACCCTTAGTTATCCATTGGTAGCAATGTTTGGAGGCAGCCATATAACATTGTTTTCAAAAGTGTGGGTAGTATAGTAGCCATGCCAACGGTTCTATAACCGTTATGGGTCAACCCGGTGATCTGCTGATCTAGACTCTAGCTAGAGCGTGTTTAAGTATTTAAAGTGATATTTAATTAATAGAGCATTTGAAGAAATGAAAAATAAGTTACATCTCAATCTCTCTTATATATTGTTTTTTTAAATCCTGATATTTGGAAGTTCAATACTGAAACTTGACTAATCTAATCGAGTTGGGTTGACTCACTAAAAGATAAAAAGTAATTAAAAAAAAAAAAAAAACCAAGTATCGAACCACTTGAACCAATCAGAATTGGTAAATCTCACTTATTTTTCTTGGGAGAGTAAGAATTGAAAGGGAGGAAGTGATGCATTTTTTCGTGTACAAAGAGCAATAGATTTTTGATGAACCACAAATTTCTGGTTTGGAATAAAAGAAGAGATTAAAATGTTAAGAAGGAAGACTTTTCTCAAATGAAGAAAGGCGGGCCACGAATGGCCCAAGGCCTTGAGAAAAAGAGCCCCAATACAGACCATATTAATGGCGCCAGGAAGGCCCCAAAGTCCAGCCACAATTCAGGTTATAACTGTAAAATTTTAAGCGCTAGGCAAGACTAATGCTCCGTTTTTATTCATTATCATATCATAACTATAACTATATTATATTATATTATAATTAAATTCTAATTCTAATTATATTATAAACTAAAAATATTGGCGGAAATACACGGAGCAATTCACAGTTGATCAAGAATCAATTTACTATTGATTGCACTATTTATTTCTAATACTTTAATTTTTTATTTGAGTCACTATTTTATCCTTTCAGCATGGTTTTATATGTTGAGATTCCTTTTCAATTGGTAAGATCTTGCATTTATGAATTGTCTAGGAATATTCCGATGATAAATTAAAGATTGAATTTGTAAAATGAAATCTTAGATTATAATTATAAAAATTAAAAGAGTAAGACTCAAATTTAATTTTAAAAAAATCTCATTTTCATTTTGGAAAATGCAAGAGAAAGTTTATGAAAATATTGAGAAGAGAAAAGGTACTAGGATAACTACATTCTCGCCATCAAAAATACTGATCTTAGTGGTAATAGATTTAACTTTTCAAGAAGAGTTCAATGAAGGTCTTGTAATTTTTTAATCATGTTGAAACAAAATACATCAAGATCCACAAAGGTTTTTCTTTTATTGTCCTGAGAGCAATAAGTTGTTTGCAACAAGATACGAGGTGTTGTTTTTATTTAAATTTTATTTAATATTCTCTCTCTTACTTCTTAAATTATTTAGTTTAATGTTTATTAAAATATTAATTAATTTGTTTCTTTTTAAAAAAAATATAATACTATAGCATGATCCTGTTATGTTCAACCCCTCTAGTTTCAAAATAAATTAATTAGTCTCTATGTTCTTAAAATTATTTATAGCATGATCCTGTTATGTTTATTTCATTGTTCTTTTTTAATTTATTTTGCTTATTTCGTTTAAATAAATATAAAGAAAGAAAGAAAAAATAGATAGAATGGAAAGATTGACAAAGAAAAGAAATATTTCTTGAAATAAAAAACTAAATTAAGCATGAACAACACTAGTAAAGGGATTAGTTAATTAATTAACCAGTTTTAAAATTAAATGAACTATTCAATTAATTTTTACAAAACTAGAAGAAAAAACTAATTTATAATTTACTCTGTATACATGTCGATCCCTTTTTTGCATGAAAATTCCATTTCTTTAATAATCAAATAAAGGATTGCATTCTGGGGTTATTTTCCTCGCTCATATAAAATGAAATTCATGAATAGTTTTTACAATAAATTTTATGTTTACAGAGAAGCAAAAATATATAACTTTTAATACATCTTATAATTTCTCTGAACATTCACATTTTAGCTTTATCATCTGACATCCAACAAATATCCACAACCCACAATAATATTAAAAAAGAAAAAGGAAAAGAAAAGCTTGATGGGCCGTTTGCCATGAAGACCCTCTTCGCCGTTCCTTTTTCTTATTGTAGCATAGGTGTTTTTTGTTTTTTTTCGTGGAGCAGCTATGGCTAATCTTTTCAAATGTATCCTTTTCATATATAGCTTTTGCTTTAATCATGCAATATTCAAACGATACTCTGATTTTCTTGTCTTTTAATGGTCAAAACAGCTAAAAAGATTTTGTTGTGGTTCACCATTTGTTCATATTTTCACATTAACTTTTACAAAAGCTCTTTAATTGACATAAATGTTGGGAAAGGTATTTATGAGCTAGCATGATATCTTCAGTCTTTTGCTTATTTAATTTCTTGCCTTGATCTTATCTAGATATGTTTTTGAAATCTGATCTTAAAAGGTTCTCTACATGAAAGCCTATTATTAAGAATTTCAAAAGAAAATTGAGTATGTAGAGAGGTTATATGTTAGTATGGCAATATGTATTTGTCTAATTCAAAGTATCTTGAGTTCGTTGCCTATTTATTATGTCTTCGTTTCTTACATTGAAGGATGTTTGTAATATCCGGATCTCTATTTAGCAAAGATTTTTGTGGTCTAGAGTAGCGAAGCAGAAATAAATTTGTTACATGGAGTGGCGTATTGTGGTGAAAGCTAGAGGAAAAAAAAGAAAAAAAGAGGCCTTAGGTTGTGTTCTTTAATATCTAAGAATATGTTTATGCTTTTCAAATGGATATGAAGGTTAAGCTCATTAGGTCATGCCTTGTGGAAACAAGTAACATCCTATTTTTTACTTCTTATAATTCAGAATAGAATTTCAAAATTACATGGTCATATTTCTCTATTTTGAAAAGATATTTTATTTATATTGGATCCTAATAGCATTATCGACTCAGTATTGCATCAAAACGTTAAATTAAAGATTGGTGATGGGTCCTCCATTCTTTTTTTATATGAGGTGTGGATTGGATCAAATGCACATGTTTGGTTCATGAGATGAGTCAATAGTTGAATGATTATTGGCAATGGAATTTAATATGACGCATGAACCTCTTATCTTATGAAGGGCAAGAATATCATCAATTGTTTTTAATGCTGAAGCCAATGATGATTCGGTATGAAAAAGATGACAAAAGCATATTTCTAGTAGTACCACTTGGGGTATTTAGTTGTTAAGGAACGATATTGTTTTTAAGGAGGAAACTATAAGATTATTTGATTGTTTCTTCATTATTTTTCATCGGGTTGCTATTTTGTTACATGCTCTGAATTCAAGCTTTATTTATACAGGAAATGACTTTTTAAAATCTATTGATGACATCAAATTGTTGTGTAATAAGAAATCTTTTAGTTTTACTTCTTTTCTTGTCTCTCTATTTCTATTATAGTAGACTAGCACTGTTTTTTTTTTTTTTTTTGTCTTCTCTTCCTCTATTTCTCTAAGTCTGTTTGGTCTTGTCCCTGTATATTGCTTTGACTACTGATTTTATGGTCTTTTTAATATATTTTTGATGATTATTAAAAAAAAGAAAAGAAAGAAAGAAGGAAAGAAAGCTTGAGAGAATAAGGAAAGATATGGTTTTTTTTTTCTGAAATTTGAAATTATCTATACCCAACAAGACCCAGTATAAAAGAAAGAAAGAAAGAAAAAAGCTTAAAGAAAATAAGGAACCAATTTTATTTTTTTTTAATAAAACTACATATATTATAGTTATTTAAGTTTTATAATTATTAATTATAAGACTCTAGCTAGTTAGCTGGTTAAAATAGAGCAGGCAGTGAAGGAAGTTAGTCTCATCCTGATCCAAAATCTAACCTAGCTAGGTTAATGAAAAAACTTATCTTTTTATTTTTTTAAAAATGACTTTATTTCAATGTTATTTCTTAAAAATAAGTATAGATCGATGAAAATCAAACCATTTGATCCTTCGTGACGTAGATTTTGAACAAGAAAAACTTGAGTTTTGTAAATACGGCTTTAATTATCAACAAAACCCTAATTTATAAGGAAACTTATCTCCTAACTCACATAAGGTAACATTGAATGAAGAAGAGGAAAAAGTCTTTAAAAAAAATTCTCGGCAAAGAGAAGAATAAACTACTTGACAAAAAAAAAAAAACTCTTCAAGAAAAGATCCATTTGATGTACACAGCACCCGGATAGTTCCAACTACCTCTCATTGTATATGTTTGATACTTAGATATGCCACTGTTCTTTAAAACAGCTTGCTTGTCACCATCAAGGCAAAAGACAACCACCAAGAATGGTTGCAAATCTTTTGATGCATACTTTTTCGTCCCCCCTCCCATCTATTTTGCTCTTACTTTAACATTACATTGATTTAACTATTAAATTTTAAATTTATAATTTAATAATTATAAGTTCAAATTATTTTAAGATTACTTGATATTTATATTATTACTAATTTTAAAGCTCATAAAATTAATCAAGATACGAGCAAACTAATCTAAATATCCATATTAATAAAAAAAAATTATAAATAAAAATAATATAAAATTATTTTTAAGATTTTATTTAATATTTTAAATTATTAAACTGAGTTAATGTTTTT
Organism: Populus tremula; assembly: GCA_964019445.1. Classification (NCBI taxonomy): domain Eukaryota; kingdom Viridiplantae; phylum Streptophyta; class Magnoliopsida; order Malpighiales; family Salicaceae; genus Populus; species Populus tremula. The sequence continues at coordinate 15,349,869 of CAXHTJ010000011.1, forward strand.
AATACACATGTTCAAATTTCATCCCTAACTTATGTAAGATTTAGACTTCCACATTGAAATATCACCTTTAACCCAGTATAATGTTAGATCATGCCACTGTTCTTTAAAAACAGACTGCTTGTCACCATCAAGGCAAAAGACAGCCACCAAGAATGGTTGCAAATCTTTTGATGCATACTTTTTCGTACCCCCTCCCATCTATCTTGCTCTTACTTTAACATTACATCGGGTAGAATTATTATAAACAAAATTTTATGTAAATAGCTTAACTAATTAAATTTTAGATTTATTTTTTAATAATTATGAATTTAAATTATTTTAGGGTTACTAGAGACTTATATAATCGTTAATTTCACGGTTCATAGAATTAATCAAGGTACGTGAAAGCTAACTCAAACACCTACATTAATAAAAAAAATTATGAACACAAATAATATAAAATTATTTTAAGATTTCATTTAATATTTTAAATTATTAAATTGAATTAACGTTTTTAATATACTATCAACTTATGTAAGATTTAGACTTCCACATTGAAATATCATCTTTAACCCCATTAATAAAGGAAGGATATTTCAAGCGTTATCTCTATCCCACTTGACAAAAGGAAAAACTTAGCCATAACATTAAATAATCCTTTCACTTTTAATAAAATATCAAATCAAAGGACTCCGGGTTGATGATCATTAATTCTATAATATAAATATATTCGCTACAAATGAACTATAAATAAAAATGATCAAGTGGTATATGCATAGTAGGAGACAATTTTTAAGTTTTTTTTCTTCTCCTAAACAGGGTCATGTAGTTTCTTACCAATATTTACAATCTACTTAAGTGGCTAATTTACAGCTCTCCGACAGCTTGGGTTCCTGGCAATAGAATTCACCACGTACAATAAGAACATTCTTCCAGTGTGCCACACACAGAAACCCATTTCCATCTAGCTATCTAACAGCTGGTGTGCACAGTCTTCAAGTAGCGTAGTAGCGTGAAGACAAAGAATTTGAGACCTGCACAACTTGTCTTGAATTCAAATGAAGATATTTATTTTTTATAAGAACTTAAACAATTGAGATTTTATTCACTCATCTCAAGCTATAAAATACAATTTTCAAAGGCAGGATTTCCTTAAATAAATAAATAAAAAAAGCTGGTGTGCGCAGCTATCGTGGCAGAAAGCGTATTTAGACAAAGCTTGCTCTTGTCATTTCACGTGAATGATCCTCAGTATCACTTTTGCTTCTTGCCGACAGTGCACTCTCTTCTAGCTAGCCCGTAGCCCCCCAGTCTCGGATAGCACGCCCTCCACGTCTACATTATCCTATATTTTAAAACACAATCCTACTTTAAAAAGTAAATAAAACTTTTATGATTATTAATTTTAATATTTATAAAATTAATTAATATATATATAAACTAATTTGAATAATCATATTAATAATAATAAAATCAATATGCATGTAACGTTGAGAAAGATTCATTACACTATAAATATAAATATTTATAAAGTGTTTTTACTATGAAGGATATGTAACATTATGAAAGCATTATTTTTATTGTTTTTTAATTAAAAAATATTGTGAGGAATGTTGTTTTTTTTATTTTTTTTATGTCAAGAGCTGTTGGGTTTGGCTTGATAGTTACGTCCAATACTATGAGGTCTGACTGAGCTGCTAAATATTTTTAATTTTATTTTTTAATTTTTTAGATTTTTTCTTTGCTCTTTTTTAATTTTTCTCATTTGATAAGGAAAAAATAAATTGATGAAATTTTTTTTATATTATATAAAATTGAATGATGATAATTTTTTTAATTTGAGTTTGAGCCGAGTTGCAATTTTTTTCTCTTAATAGTTATGCTGCTACCAAGATTTAATAGCGTTGGGTCCAACTTCTAGTAAGATTTATTAGCATTGAGTTCGGTTGTCTAGACTCTAGACCCAACATCATGTGAACTTTTTGACTGTTCAATGTTATCGGGTTTGTCTTTGTAGTTAATTCCAAAGCTATTTTGGGTATGATTTGGCCACTAATCCTAAAAGTATTGGGTCTGATATTACTATAAGACATAAAACACTTAATATATTTTATATACTTTTTATATTTTTTTATATTTTAGAAAAATTATTAATTATCCGTTGAGAAGTGTGGGAAAATATTATAGTGTGTATGTGTGTGTCTTATATATATAACCTGAAAGTTTGAAGGTGTTAACTGTTTTTATTACTAGTTGGTGGTTTTGATTGGAGATCGAGCTGCAGAGATCAACAATATAGACAAGTCCTCGTTTATTGTATGGAACGTAGTTTTTAGAAAAAAAAATTAAAATTTTTTTTTGTTAATGACTAGAAAAGTTAAAAAAAATATTTTTAAATAAAATATATTTTTTAAAAATTATAAAAAATTGAAAAATATCTTCGAAGTGCAAATACTGTGTAGATAACCAGGTTCCGTCTCAGGTAGACCCCTCAAGCCACCAAGTGAACAATAGAAACTGTGAGGGAAACAAGAAATAAAGTTAAACAAGAACTGAAATGATTAAAGTTCAGATTAAAAGATTTTTTATTTGTCGTTTACTTGATCTAACGTGGAAAGTGGAAATGGAGATGGTTGATAGACTCCGCCGCATTAAAAAGTATAAAAATTTGATTGAGATTATTTTTTAAAGTAATTTTTATATTAAAATTATTTTTTTTATTTTTTAAAAATTATTTTTAAAATTAATATATTAAAACAATCTAAAATATATAAAAAAATTTAATTTTAGTAAAATAAAATTGATTTTTTAAGAAACACATTACAATCCCAATCAATGAGTATCTCTCTTCGTATAAAGTATGAATAATTAAAATATTTAAAAATAATATATTTAAAAATTTATTTTTGATATTAGAAAATTAAAACAATTTAAAAATAAAAAACTATTAATTTTAAATAAAAAAAACTCAAACACTGTTTGAAAAACGTCTTGCATCTGCACCTTACTATCACCGCACAGCCAGCTCTTGCAAATTACTGCTTATCATTTGAGATGAACATTTATAGCATCTTGCATTGAAAAAGTTAGATTCACCAATAAAGTAAGAAATAGAGTATCGAAAGAAGTATGTGCACGCACCTAAACTTCTTCTTCTTCTTTTTTCAATTATTTTTTATTTATTTATCAGATTTAATTTTATTATTTATTTTATTGAAAAATTTTATGAAATTAATTTTTTTAATTTTATTATCTTTTAATTTTTTAATTTATCAAATTTAATCATTATTTTTTTAATTACTATTTATTTTATTTAAAATAATTTATAAAAAATAATATTTATTTTTAATTTTACCCTTCAATTTTTTTTATACTAGATTTTGTTCCCATTCTTTTAATAAACTTCAAAAAAATATTAATAAATTATTCTTAGCTTGTTTTTCATGGTATAGTAAAATATTAAAAAATATTTTTTAATTTTTTTCATGACACTGTTAAATATTAAATATATATATATATATATTTTTTTTTTTATGAAAACTACTTGTTTATAGTAAATTATTCTTCAGCAAAACAAGCAGAACAAGCAAACGGTATCTGAGAGAACCTTGGTAATTTTGACTTAGCTTCTCTTAACATTTTTTCTACCCCTTCTACAACAATATTTTCATAACTAAACTAAGAAATAAGTGAAGATTTCACTCCCTTTTCATGACATGTTTGGTGTTTTTTTTTTTTGCACGAGTGTGTTCTAGTTTAAGATATATTTTTTGCACCCCTGGCCATTACGCCCACTCCCCCCGATCAGTTGATATGATATGCATTATTGAATTATATTGCATCTTTAACCTATGCTAGAGATTAAAAAAGTGATTTTTTGATTAATATCAATGTAAAGAGGCCATGAGTGGATGTGGGTGAAATCAGGAGAAAGCGATGCAGACATGCGAATCCCTAAAAGCTCAAAAAAATCTATGTTGGTTTCAAAAAAAGTCTGAATTATTTTTATACATCATCATCCTTATAATAGAAGAACTTACATTTTTTTAATATATGCCTTAATTGTTTTTTATACATCGCATTCCTTATACTAGAAAAACTAACAATTTAGCACATAATACATAACAAATTAATTTTTTTTAATATGCTTGAATAATGTTTTATTTCAACGTATTCATTCCCTCATCCCCAAAGTAAATTATTTTAGTTTCAAGAATAATATAAAATTATTCTTATAAATCTGGCTCAACTTCGTTCTTAACATGATATACGGTTAGAAATTCAAATTTATTATCTGTAATTAAATGAGTAAATTAATTACAAGGTACTTTCTTCCCCTCTGGCAACTTCAAAAGCCGGAAGGTTAAAAGTGCACAAGTGAATGACTCCATTTCCCTTTTTTTTCATGCTTTTAAGAAGAGACATCTGGTTCTGGTATTGCCACGACGACGTATTACTGCTCAATGGCAGAAGAAAACAAACTCGAGTCTTCATGTAGATAACGCTACAGGTGTGAAATCTTGCTGTGGATAAAGTTGTCGGTGAGAAATCTCGAAGTAGATAAAGTTGTCGGTAGGGTTTTCTGTGTGCGCGTGAAAATATTTTTTAATCGCTTCGAAGTGATTGTTCGGCATTGTAATCGTTTTTGCTATTACAATTTATTTTTTAAAAATATTTTTAGTCAAAAAAGATAGATTTTCACATATAGAATAAATTAAAGACAATTTTATACCAATATAAAAATAAAAAACTATTTAGTTTACCAAATGTTTTTTTATTAGATATAAAGTAGAAATTATGGCAATGGGTATGTAAAAATCCGTAGATTTTTACCATTGATCACGTGACATGCATCTTGTTGAGTAGTATAAATAGTCTTGAGGGAACCCAATCAATTTCAAGTTGAAGAAGAGCTTGATACTAGCAGTATTTGCAGTGAAAGAGTAGGGTTAGCTAGACAGGTTCTTGTTAGACAGAGAGATGGAGAAGAAATGCTATGGTCTCTTCTTGTTGCTGCTCATTGCCTTGGCTTCCCGTAAGTCATTGTTACATGTTTAACATGCACCCATTTTTTCTTTCCCAGCGTTTAAATCAACTGTGCTTTCTGTATGTGTTTAAAAGGAGATTGATTGGTTGATTTTTTTTCAAAATTTATGTGTGCCATTTTGCAGAGGAAATGATGGTACCTGCTGAGGCTAGGGTTTGTTTGTCACAGAGCCATAGTTTTAAAGGACCATGTGTAAGAGGCCACAACTGTGCTAGTGTGTGCAAGACTGAAGGTTTTCCCGGTGGTGAGTGCAAAGGATTCCGCCGCCGCTGTTTTTGCGCCAAGCCTTGTTAGTTAAATAATGCAACTCGCGCAAAAATAAAAATGCAGCAACCATGTCATGGCCAGTCTCTTACTTGCTATTCATATGTGTGGCGTTGCTGGGTACTTTGCTTTAATAAATAAATAAAATCTCTTCCTTTTCTTGAGGATTCAGCTGATGATGCTAGGTGTTGGTTGCTCTGCTTTTAGAAGTATTGGAATATGAATGATTTAACTCTTGAACCATTCTGATTTGTGTGTTTTTTTTCCTTTTTTGTTTCCACATATAACGCCGGAAGTCTTTTAAACCCTGAGCTGAAGCCTCGGGTTACATCTTCCGTGAGTTATAACATGGATCAATGGTGTATTTTGGATTTTTTATTTTTTAAATCGGACTAGATTTTAATTAGATCACCAGTCAATTTCAGCTGATTTGATTCTTCTCTGACACCAGTCTCTGGCTAGAGACCGGTTAGTCAAGTTCCGAGTCAATTAATCCCGAGTCAATTAATTCCAAGTCAATCCACTTAAATCTACTTGGCTTAAGTAAAAAGTAAATGTCTCACGTGGTACTTGAATAAATTGAAGAAATTAAATCATGATCCTAGTATTTTAGTGAATTTTTCATTAATTAATAATCGTATCATAACAACAAGAACTGACCTTGTTCCTTGAACATTACAAACAGTAAACTAATGAAAAAAATAAATATTAATCAACTATATACAATTGAAACAGACCAACTTGGAATGAAGATAATTTTTTTATATACAATCTGACATTAAGAGATTGATTCCTTATTTACCAATATGTTAATTGTTTTGCCCCAATTAACTAAATGGATTTAAAAGTAAACCATAAGCTTGAGGGTGGGATTTCTTTTAAAAATACATACAACAATTAAATTAAAACAGCCATGAAGCACAAGAGGTCGATCTGTTATAAAATTACTTTCCCTATAGATCTTCATAAATCCCATGTTCTGTAAGCAATATAACCAGAGGGGGGCCTGGCAATACTTGAGGTCTGTTGTATTGTATTTCTTTTTGCTCTTTGATCATACCAACAAGGCATATATAATCCTTTTTTTTTTTTTTTTCTTTTTTTTTTTTTTTGGATTAACATAGGTGTCCGGGCCAGCTTGCGCGTACCTCGACTAATCCCACGGGCCCTGAAGTTAACGACCATGCAAGCCTGACCATCATATGAGCAACCTAGGGATTGAACCTGAGACCACAGAGGGAGCAAACCTCTTGGTCCCAAGCTTTTACCGCTGAGCCACCACCTAGATGGTTATATATGAGCAACCTAGGGATTAAACCTGAGACCACAGAGGGAGCAAACCTCTTGGTCCCAAGCTTTTACCGCTGAGCCACCACCTAGATGGTTATATATAATCCTTTCTTCTTCTGGCTTGGTTGACAGTGATAGTGTTGGTTGACAGTGATAGTGTTGTGAACTTGTCTTAAAAAAATCATTAATTTTAACTTCGTTTCGCCCTGAACTCATTTGAACATGTGCTGATAAAGTTACGGGACAAAACATTACAAGGATAAATAGAAGAATGGGATGAAAGAATTAAGGAATTTTGAATACAAGAAATTAAATAAAAGTAAATAAACAGTGAAAGAGATCGAGCTCTGTGATTTTTCCCATGTAGTATAACCAAGCAGAGATCCTGCACGCCAGAACAAAACAAACTCATGAGTAGACATGAGGTGGATGAGCATGGGGGTGTCTGCTTTGTGCATGTGAGCATGTTCTTACTTTTAACACTTTCTATGTGTTCGTCTGCCCTTACAGCAAGGAAATTACAGTCCCTCATGTGACATCCATATTCTAGGCAGCATATAAACGAGTAGAGTTCATTTTACAGTTCGTTAGCTAACGTTTTAAGCAAGCTAAAGACATGGAGATCAAGAGATCCTTTGGGCTTTTCTTCTTGCTCCTCGTTGTCTTGTCTTCTCGTAAGTCCATTTAATTAGCATGCACCTCCATTAACTCTCTCAACACTTTCTTTATCAATTTCTTCTGTTGGTAATTATATTTGATTTTGGTTGTGTGGTTTTGCTTGCAGAAGAGGTGGTGGTGCCTGCGGAGGCAAGGGTTTGCCAGTCACAGAGCCATTATTTTAAAGGCCCGTGTGCAAGGGACCATAACTGTGCCTGGGTGTGCAGGAATGAAGGTTTCTCCGGTGGAAGATGCAAAGGGTTCCGTCGCCGCTGTTTTTGCACCAAGCTTTGTTAAGTTGAGCAAAGAAAATGCAGTGACCATGCGTTAAGGTTGCTAAGCATGCATTTTGACATGAAAAAAGCACCATCTTAATATCAATAAGTATTTGTTTTGCTTGTTCAATTAGCTGAGTATCCATAAGTATGTCACCATCACTTGTGTTAGCTTGCTCTTCAGCTAGGCAACTTGCTAGCTTTAGAACCTGCGGCTGATCGATGATGCAGGGGTTTAATGTCAATGTTTGTTTCGTTATGTAATAATAAACTCTCCCTTCTTGTTCGAGGAAGCATTCTTGTCACCTAATTTCTGATGTTCCCAATGGATTCTTGATGAGAAAATGTGAGTGCTGGCAAAGAGTCCAAACACAAAGATAGAAGAACATTTTAGTATTTTAACTTTCTTATTAAACTTCATCTAGCTTAGCCGGTAAATCTAGTAACTTAATAATCCAAGATTTGGCTTGAATTAGGCTTTAATTTAAATCAAATAAGAATTGATTTATCAATCTTCGCCACGATTCAACTTGTCAAAGATTTATTTATTTATTTATTTTGTTTTAAAATATATATTATCCTGAATCAATTTATATTAACCTACTTAATTTATAATTTAGATCTTAGATTAGACTGTCAAGTTATTTTTATTAACTTTGTATTTAATCATTTTGGTGAAATTTGAATTTTTATTTCACTATCTATATATTATGGGGTGAGTAAAAAAACTGAAAACCGATTAAACAAAAAAAAAATAAAATAACTGAAAGAACTGAACCGTGAAAAAAAACCGATAGAATTTTTTAAAAACTGGCCGATTCGATTTTATAAGTCTGAAACTGAAAAAACCGAACCGAACCCAAAATAAAAAAACCGAGCCAAATTGAAAAAAACATAGCCAAACATAATCGAACCAAAATCAGTCAATTTGAACCGATTTCGATTTTAAAAAAAACCAATTTAATTATTTTTTTAATAAAAATCAAACCAAATTAAAAATATTCACCTTGAACAAGATGCTCAATTGCACAAGGTGGAAGTATAATTTGAATTTTGAACTCAAGATTTAAGGATATATTTGGATCGGAGTACTTTTCGGAATATTTGATCTGTCATTGAAAGTTAGCTTCAGTTAAAAGTGGAATATTTTTAGTGTTAGCATCTGCTTAATTAGCTTAGGAACCAACCTACGGGTTAGACATACCCTATTTTCTAGTAAATAGACCTGTGCTTAATGCTAGGCCCATTTATTAGTAGGCTGTTGTAAAACCCCATCCACATAATATTCGATTCAATCGAGTTGATATGTTAGGTCAATCCTACATTAATAAGGGCATTATGATCTATTAATATAAGGCCTCCTCGTATAAATTATAGTTGTAAGACTCAATCTCAGAAAAATTCAGTAGTCACAGGTGTCGGGAAAGTTCATCTGTATTGATTCAATTTTAAAAGAAATTCAATTAAATAATGATCAGGTGTTTAGTTTTTTAGTTGTATTTTGTTATGATTGTATTTTTTTTCATTTACAAAATTTATTTAGATTGATTCATTTATTATTATTATCTTATCTTCCAACATTTAATTAGTTAAATATTTAATTTTTTAGATGAGTTCAAATGTAGAATTTATTGATTTAGAATTGAAAAGATTAAGTTTAGTTTGTAAAATTGACATAGGTTTATTTGATATATATTTTTTTAAATAAATTATTTTTTTCATCCTTCAACATTTTGTTATTTTTATATTCACTTTTTATAAGATTTTTTAGTTGTTTTGAAAATAACATGGGTTATTTTGCTCCTTTTTTTTTAAAGCTTTTCTAAAGAAATCTTGTTTGTAAATTGAATTAAATTAATTCATCATTCGATTTGTTTTCAGGTGTTGAGCTTCTGGGTTAAGACCGGATCAAAAAATTAACGGATTATATTTTTGATAGTTTATCTAGTTTAAAAGGTTCACTTAGACTTATTTTTTTATCAGATTTGACTCAAGTTTTTTTTTTATCAAAAAATTAACGGATTACATTTTTGATATTTTTTTTTCATTGTTTTTTAATATTTTTTATTGCTTTTTAATATTTTTTCATCTCATGTCAATGATTATAATTTTAATTTTTTTAAATATATATATATATATATATCATCTTAATATTGTTTTATTATAAAAACAATAGTAGACTCACAATATAACATGAATCACCTGTTCAGGACCACCCACCCACCCACCCACCAAGATAAGCAATATGGACCCCCACAGGTAGGCATAGAATTCCGATGAAGCTTAAATTTGATCTTTTTGACCTTTTCGAGGTTTCTGAAAATGAGGTCCAAATCTGACTTTACACTCAGATGGCTAGAAGGCATGGTGTTGATTGCATTGGGCTTAGCATGTGCATATATTTCCCTTGCACCAACATATATATAAAAGCAAACTGTAAAAAAAAAATTGATTGAATTTTTATTTCTATCCAAATAATTCTCCAATTAATTTTTTTTAATTATATATAAATGAAATTTTCCAATCAATTCTCTTATATTAAGACTAATTTTATTTTTCTAATCCAATCAAAGGTATTGTTTATAAAAAATTTTCTAACCAAATAAGAGATAGAACATCCATATAAACTCATTACAATAAAATATTATTAAAAACTTTGACACTTCTTCACTATAAACGGTTTGATGTAGGTGAAAATACAACAAGATAACATCCAACCCAGAATGACAAAAAAATAAAGGAATTAGAGTGAAAATTCAAAAAATCCTAAAATTTGATTTTATTTCTTAAATATTAATCTAATCAAGTTTGCCTTTTAAAAAGGTTTACAATGTGCTAGAAAAACCATCCTAAACCAGGAAACAAAATCAAAATCCTAACACATAAAGAAATTAACACAAATATGAAAATAAATGATAAATCCAAAATATATAGAAAAAATAACAAAATTGGTCATAACAGCAACATTTAAACCTAAATATCTCAATTTAAAGTTATTATTATGGTTTGACATAACCAGACCTTTCTTTGAACCTAGACATGTTCCACTAATTCATTAAAGTATTTGCCAGGTTATCTACATAATGTAATTGATAAAAATATTCATATAAATATTCAAAACTTCAAATATCTACACACTCGGTTACATCAAAGTCTTTATTTATATTCCATGAAAATACATTATGGGAAACTTATCTCAACATATTTCTTTATAAACAGCTTTTAATTGCCTGCTAGCAATAAGATTTTGAATTTTGAAGCAAAAGGATGGGGCATGAATTACAGAATAAATATTCTAGAGAGGCTAATCTAAAGGTAAGTGCATAATATTGGAGGTGAGGAATCCAGGGTGCATGGCTCTCCCCCCTAAAAAAACAAAACATATTGGTCTCATTATGTCTAGCACTAACGAATAAACTAATAATTAGTAGATATATATGCCAAAACATGACCTTTCTCTTTTCTTGGTACGCCTAATCTGAAATGCTGTCCTATGTTAACAACAAAAACATAGTTAATCAGCACATTGATGTTTTTTTTGTGAAGTCAAAAGAATCATAGATAAGATAAGAACACAAAAGAAAATTAAGAAAATGAGAGAATGGCATTAGCATGAGAGGAGCACAAAAAAGAAGGGCCCACTTGCTCTCTTATATCAGAAGAGGGTGGCACAGGGCAAGCAAGCTACGGAGGAGGAGGAGGAGGAGGAGGAGGGTATTGAGGTGGGTCACCAACCCCTAAGATTCTTTCGTTTCTTCCCATATCTCTGGCTATGGCTTTTGATTTATTTAGTCCCTCGTTAAATTCTTTCTAGAAGCAAGAACTTTATTCAGGGTAGGAAGGTCTGTATACCCACCTAGCCCTAGCCCTAGCCCTAGACCCGTAAAATCAACATGGTCGGCTAAGTGACATGCTACCTGAAGAGTTTCTGGAAAAATAAAAAATAAATAAAGAATGGTGTATATATTGCTAGGCAGGTTGGTTGTATTGTGAAAATGACGTTGATAGTGAAGTTCGATAAATAATTGCAACTACTCTCTCGTGTTTAGGTTACAAAAGAAAGACTCATGATCCAAAATCTATTGAAGGATGTGGGAGATATATATATATATATATATATACTAGTTTAATTACATGTTCATAGGCAACTACCCCATGTTTCTCTTCATTAATAATAGCAACAAGTTTCCATGTCTTTAGAAATCGAAGTGGTAAAAAAAAAAAAAACAGTTCCAAATTACTTTATTTTATTTTCATTTTGGTTTGGTTAAGGTTTAATGAAATCATTACTATATAATTATATAGTATTTAATTATCGTTTTGAGATATAAAGGATGAAGATTGTAGAAATAGAGGATATATGTCTCTTTGCACTTCTTGTTTTAAAAACATAAAAATTCATTCAAAAATTATGTATTTTTATTTTTTTTCTATCAAACAAGTTTATATCTCATGTATATCCTTTTTTTTTTTATGCTGAGATATTAACCAAACATAACCTAAGAGATATTACTTGTAATTAAAAAAAAAATTAATTTCCAACCTTGTTTTATTGAGATAAATTACTTTATTTTATTTTTGTTTTGATTTAGTGGAAAGTTTAACAAAATAGTTGTTATAAATAAGGAAATGTTTGATTATCTCGTAGATATGTCTTCCTGTGCTTCTTGTTTTCAAAGTATTGAAACTTATTGTGAAATTATTTTAAAAGATAGATTTACATGTTTTCATATATTTTTTATTTTAAAAATATAAAATTCACTGTAAAATTATTTTAGAAATAAATTTATTTATATTTATATTTTTATTATTTTAACCAAACATGATTCCGGGTTTTTTTATACATATATATTTGTCACCTAAGAAATATTATACATCCCCATTACTCTAAAAAAATTAAATTTTTTTTTTTTACTGCTGCTGATTTCAGAACATAAATAGTTGATTGGGGAACAACTGTGGTAGTAGTTGGTGGAGCTAGGTGGACTTGTGGTTGACAAGAACAAATAAATTACCACATCTTCTAGAACATCTTGTGCACCGTAAATCATCTCAATCGTGGAGGGTAGGGGAAGTTAGTTACCTGTTGTATCTTCTGGGTCCCGAAAATTGACCAGAGTCAGTGGAGCAAGTTTGAGCCTCCCGTCTCGTGCTCTTCTTCTAGAACCCTTTTGCATAAAATAATAAAACAAAATTATTAATAAAAGGAAAGAGGATGAACATTTTATAGAAAAGTTAAAAAGGAAGAGAATCAGAGGATAAGATTGATAGTGAGTTGCAAGTGTAAAGCAAATCATTATTCTTTGAAGATACTGTTTCATTGTAATTTTGAGATAAAAGAGATAAAGATAATATAAATCAAAATTTATTAAGTTAAAAAGATAAAAATAAATTTGTTTATGGAACATTGGATTTTTATATTTTTAAAATAAAAAATATTTTTATTTTTTTATTTTTTTTTCTGTTTCAAAAAAGTAACTCATGTTATTAAGAATCTGTATATTTTTTAGTTTTAAAAATATTTTTTTAAAAAATAAATATGTTTATTTGATTGAAGAAATATATATTTTTATATATGTTTTTAGAACATTAGATTTTTGTACTTTTAGAACATGAAATATAAAGAAAATATATTATATCTATCTTTATTTTCTATATCTTTTATGTTACTAAAAGTCTGTTTTGTTTTTATATTTTTAAAAAAATATTTTTTTTTTAATTTTAAATTAATTTTATTTAGTGTTTTCATATTATTTTTCAGTATTAATATTAAAAATAATTTTTAAACAAAAAATACTTTAAAAAACACACATTACAACAATACAAAGCATTCTTTAAATAGTTTTATTTGCTATGGTAGGTACTCCACAACTTCTATATTTTGTTTTTTGTTTTTTTTTTTTTTTTACCTTCTTCACCCCTAAAATTTGCAGCATTTCCTAATATGGCAAAACCCCACCATCAAGGTCCATTTGCAATGTCATAGCAAAATTAAATAGGCAGATAAAAATGGATAAAAACTGAAGTAAATGCTGGCAAGGGTTTGGTAAGGTTGGTATTATGATTTTTTTTTCTTGGTAGGGAGGGAAAGGAGGGCTTAATGAATCTTGAACTCTACACACTACATGAGATGGGTTCTTATCTTCTTTAAATTTCTCACTGAATGGATTTTTATTTTATTTTATACTTTTTTTGGGGGGTTTACCTAATTTCTCTTGTTGAAATCATTTTATTGAAAGAGAATTGTTCAAGCTCATTAGAAAAATGGATTAAACAAAAATGATATACTCCCCTTAATTAAAAAACAACAATGGATAAAATAATAAATAATTATAATATTAACAAATAAACTATTTGTCATGCATTTATGCTTGAAGCTGGTCATGTAGGGCTACCTCATAACCACCATCCCCTCCTCTCTTGTTTAAAAAGTTAGGTGAGTATGGATATTTTTAATTTGTTTGGTATTGTAATTTATGATATTTTTTAATTAAAAATACATTTAAATGATATTTTTTTTATTTCAACATCAACCCATTAAAATAAATAAAAAAATCCATTTTTTTTTTTTACATAATAGAGAAAATGAAACTGAAAAAAGGATAGCAAATTTCAAGAGGTGAAAGACAATTGACTCCCAATAAATGGAAAGAAAGTAGAGCTACCTACCAAATCCAGCACTAACTTAATTGTAACCACTCATCTTTCTCACCAACTTAGTCAAATCCCGTGCCATTACTTGAAAACAAATATTAAATAATTGTATAGTGTCCAAGTCAATTGCATTGCAGCCGTGCTCTCTCTCACCACCTCCCATTTACATATATATCTTCCCTTCTCTTGCATTCTTCTCCCAGCAGTTTTCTTCGACTTTTCCCGCATTTCTAACACAAACACATCCTCTCGTCACGTCTCTTCTCTCTTGATTTGGACACAGAGAAGAAAAGGAAGAAGATCATGGGCAGATCTCCTTGTTGTGAGAAAGAACACACCAACAAAGGTGCGTGGACTAAGGAAGAAGATGAACGTCTCATTAATTATATCAAATCTCATGGTGAAGGTTGTTGGAGGTCTCTCCCTAAGGCAGCTGGTAACTTTTTTTTTCTTTCTTCTCTCTTTTCTCTCCGCTCTTTGTGCCATGAAGAAGAAGAAGAAGAAGAAGATCACCCTTCATATCTTTTATTGATTTTTGTTTTAGGTTTGCTTCGATGTGGCAAAAGTTGTAGACTGAGGTGGATAAACTACCTGAGGCCTGATCTCAAGAGAGGAAACTTCAGTGACGAGGAAGATGAACTCATCATCAACCTTCACAGCTTACTTGGAAACAAGTGAGTGCTTTGCTTTTGCTTAATTTCTTCCAATAAAAGCAAAAAAGCTTTCTTTGGAAAAAATGGCAGCAGTATTTGTTTCCAATATTCAACTTTTGATGAACTTTTAGAGCTATCTCTCTTTTCACAAGAACAAAATCTCAACTGGTTATGATGAGTTTTGGTTCTAATTTTTTGTTTTTTAATTTCTTGAAAATCTTCCAGGTGGTCTCTCATTGCTGCTAGGCTGCCAGGAAGAACTGACAATGAGATAAAGAATTATTGGAATACTCATATCAAGAGAAAGCTCTTTAGCCGTGGAATTGATCCTCAAACTCACCGTCCGCTCAACTCCTCCACCGCCTCCTCCACCACTTCCACCACCACAAACAGCACCAGCAATAAAAACAGCAACATGGGCACCAAAAGGATTACTAACTTTAAACATGAAGAACAAAACTATTCATTTGTTCAAGCCAGCCAGAGTTTATGATGAGCAACATAGTCAAGAAGGCTAGCGATTCAAGTATTATCAAGGTAGGTGGCAGCAGTGACTCTGCTGAAGATTCCAATAGTAGCAGTGGCGTGACACAGAATTAGAAGTGTATCCAAATCAAACTCATCTTGAGCTCTCTATTGGCCTTCCATGTCAATCTCAACTTTCTTCTATCAATGATCTTAATGATTCAAAGCAAGCAAACCAACAGCATCAACAAGTAGTACATATCAATTGTTTGGGACTCAGCTACTCCTACTTCCAGTGCCCCTGCTGTTGTTCATAGAACAGCTGTTTGTGTTCTTACAATCGAGGGTTCAAGAACAGTCAAGCATGTAGTTGCTGTAATGCCGTGGAAAAATTTGTAACAGCTGATAGTCTTTATAGATTTTACAGACCTTTGGATGCTTGATGACCACCAGGGATCAGTTTGATAAGGCTAGTTCACATGTATGTAAACCATGGAGGGTTTAAGAGAAATTAATCCCAACAGTTTAGAAAAATTGTTCCATGCTGAGTTTTGGCTTTAGTTTTTGCTCTTATTAATTTCTTTCAAGTTTTAATAGGAACTTAATTTCTCGGATAATTAATGAAAGTTTTATATTTATTTTTTGGTAATTTACTTAGAGGTTTTACTTTGAATTTCATTTTTACTAAATTGAATTTTGGTCCTTGAAGTTTTATGTTTCATTGAATGAAAACACTGTTGTTATTGTCATTCTATTATATTTGACAAGATTACGAGCACATTACAATTACAATTAAAAAAACAATTATGGGTTATTCACTATAGCAGTAGAGAGAAACATTGTGAATTGTATTAGTTTCATAGTGTTTATAATTTTTAATTATTTTTTTTTCAGTTTTTTTTCATTTTGGTCCCTTAATTGATTTTTTTTTCAATTTATTTCTTTCACCTTACTTTAATTTGGAATTAGACTTGATGGTTTGTTTTGTTACCTAGATTAGGAGGTCGCACAAAGTTGAGGAAAATTCCATCGCTTGGTTTGTTGAGATGAAATAAGATTTTATTAATTGAAGAAGATTAAAGTTTGATAGGAGAGGCTAAAATTTGTTGAGATAAAATTCCATCGATTTTATTCTATAAAGGCAGTCAATTTTATTTATATATAAAGACAGGGGCGGAGTTGATAATATTTGATAAAAAAGATTAAAATTAATATAACAAGATTTATTATTAAAAAAACTTATTTATTTAAAATAAACATATCATACTATTTCATATTTAAATATTAAATAAAAAAATTAAAATGTTTTGCAGGGCCTCGTGCCTCTACTTGTCTATAGTGATGTCAAGAAAAAATTATGACACGCAGTTAATATTGATCTAAAATATTAAGGTTTGAGTAATGAAATTTGAAACTAAAACAAGAGTAAAGATGAAATTGAAGGGGGCATGAGAAGAATAGCTAGCGCGTGCACTCACATGCCATCATGTGAGGAGTGTCGCCGCATGTGGAGGCGTGTATGGCTCCCTTTGACATCCAAAGGAGGTCTTCCATAGTCTTTCTTGGATCATCTTGGTGGATTCTTCCATTTGGGGCTGCATGTGTACAGGTTGGGGTTGTGATATGGTGACTACAACCTTTTTTCTCCTCTCATCTCTCTTTTCCTTATCATTAGCTTGATTTTTGTGCATTGCTTCGTAAATTTTCTCCTATAATTATTTTTTTTTGTATTCTTTTTAAAACTTGATTAATTTTTTAATTTCATCTTTTATAATTACTATTTTTTTCTATAGAATAATTTTGGACTGCAAGTTTGAAAGGTTGATCCTTGTTGACTTGGATTATTTTTTTAGTGCATTTTTTAAAAATTATTATTTTTGATTATATTGTTCAATAATTAATTAATTATTTAAAAATTGAGTTTCATAATTTTTTTAATTTATTTTCAATATGGTTATTATAATCTCATAACCCAAGTCGCAGGTTTTGAAAGTTAACATTGGTTAACTCGAGTATTTTTTTTCTTATTATTTTTTAAAGTTGATTTGTTCATTCATCCATCAATATTAAATTAGTTGAGAATTAATTTTTTTTTTTTATTTATTTTTTTATCTAAGTGAGTTTTATGAATTTACCTAAGTTGGCTTAAGTCACTCTATTTTAATACTTTTTGAAGGTTGATTTTTTTTTTTTCATACTTTGACATTAACTTGATTGGAAATCAAACTTCTTGATTTTGCTTTATAATTTTTTAGTTGTTTTTTTGTGTTAACTCGGTCCCATAATCAGGGTAGCAGATTAAAAAGGTCGACTCAAGTTTACTTGGATGATTTTTTTTGGGTTTTGTTTTTCTCTCTCTTATTTGTTTTTTCTGTTTTTTGTTTCTTTCTCTCTCTTATTTTTTTTCCTTTAATTTCATTTTGTAATGTTGTGTTTTTCTTAATTTTTTTAATTAATTTTATCCTTCAATATTTTATTAATTTTATATTTGAACTCCTAATTTTATCCATCAACATCATCATAATCATCTCATAATTATATTGAAAGTTTCTACTGCCCAAAATAGTTAAATGTGAAGTATATACGAACAATTCATGGAAGCACCAAATTAACAGAAATGAAAATAGGATTCCCATAAACCTGTTTGAAATGGTAAGGTATCAAAAACAGGACGATCTTAAGGCCTAAAGATGAATATGAGACTTTTAATGCCAACAACCCCAAATCAAGTGCATTGCTATTTTTATCCCCCTAGATTTTGCCCCTCGTGGCTAAACAAGGAAATCATAATTTAACTTCCCATGAATTAGGTTAAGGTTTGCAAGGAAAAAAAAAAAATACTATTGAAGTTAATTGTTCTAATTTGATTAAAATTACTCTAAAGGAATACACTATGAAAATATACAATACTAGACTTATCTATAACCCGACCTATAAATTATTATTAGCTGAATTAAAAACATTATTTAAAAATTAATTTGATGTAATCTGATAAAAAACTCAAGGTGTCTACTCGATAAACAAAGTCAAAACAACAATATGACTTTGATTTCTTTAAAAAAATTAATTAACTTATATCATTTATATTAATATGATTAATATCAAAAATCATCCCAATCCAATAATTTAAATTATCAGATAATATTTTAATATATAATTTATATAATTATTTAACACACCATTTTAAATGAAAGTCCTTTAAATTTAAAACTTACATACAACCGTATTATTTTATATTTAATTTTTATTAAATAAAATGATAGTTGTTGAGATTCAAACTTATAATTATTTAATTAATAAAATTATAATAATATATTAAACAGATAATGCAATCTAATAACCTAAATTTGTAAATAAAATTCTAAAATATAATTCAGATTCGAGATTTACACCCGATCAGCTATTGTTGTGGTTTAAGAACACTATAAAAGAAAGGCTAAATGCAAAAGAGGAGAATATTACAAGGATGGGTCTCATTGGCAGATCATGAGTGTAGAGGTTGGAAAAGAGCATGTTGTTTTTGGTAGGTAGAAGGGCTATGTAAGATAGACAACTACCCTCTGTCTCTTCTCATAAATTCTTGCTTCTGCTGCTTCCTGTCCCTTTTTAGAGTGTGTTTGTCAGTGTGATAACGGTTGCTTTTCAAATAGCTTTTCATGCCGAAATACATGTCAATGATGTTTTTTTATTTTTTAAAAATCATTTTTAACATCAGCACATCAAAACGATCCAAAAAGTACAAACCAAACTTAATTTTAACAAAAATTTTTTTTTTTTTTTTGAATTTTGACAAAGGACCGCAATGCCAAACAGTGTTTTAATGTTGTCTCTTTCATATGCTTCTTTTAACTCTTACCTAGTTTCTTTAATTAATACAGTTAGGTCGACACTGTACTAATAATTGTTTTTTATTTTTTTAAAATATTTTCGAACTGGGAAACAAACGGCATCGTATAGTAAATTTGAGGACTGGACTTGCCTTCTAGAAGGAAAAGAGCATGCCATACCCTTTACCTAACTCCTTTGTTTTCTTCTCCCTTTGTCACATGTTCTATTTGATGTAGTAATGGATGGTCTCAGCAATGTTCAGTTCTGAAAGGGACGTATGAGAGGCGAAGGACCCTTTTTTTTTTTTTTTTAAAGAATTATTTATTATTTATTATTTTTAATCTCTTGTCCGGTCTGTCTTCCATGATTCAAAATTTAAGTTCCCGAAAATAATTCAACACAAAATATTCAAAACACGTTTAAGAAATTGGAGGTCACGAAAGAGGGAAAAATTCATGTCCAACAATCCATTACTGAGGTGTTTGTATATATAATCTGAGAACTAATTTTAAAAAATCTAAATTATTAGATTATTAGCTCATCTCAAATCAATTATGTTTATTAAAATGATATCGTTTTATTTTGTTTTTTTATTTTTTATTTTTTTGGTGCTAAACCAATTAGATTGGAACCATATTTTATTATATTAATCAAGTCATTAAAAATATAATCATGTTAACTGAGTTTGATTAAGTCAGTATTTTTTGCGGTTGAAATTATTGGATTAATCAAGTCATTGAAAATATGTTCATTAATTTTTTTTTTTGTTTACATTAAAATTTGACATGGATTAGGTTTTGTTTTTCATATTTTTCAAGTTAAAAGGTTTAATAATTACAACTATGTAATTATATGCATAATATACAAAGAGAAGTTGCGGTAGACAAACTCAGTTTTGTTAAAAGGATGTTTAGGAGTTTTATATCAATTGCAGTTCAAATCATTTCTAATGCATCAATTTTTTTTTAAAATAATTTTTAATATTACAACATTAAAATAATATGAAAATATTAAAATAATAATTAAAAAAAATTAAATTTTTATAAAAACATGATTTCCAAACAACTTCCAATAAACAAGTTTCACAATTGCCATTTGGATACACGTGATTCTTTGATAAACAGCTTTCGTATACGTGGCTGATTCAAAATAATCAACAAGTAAATTATATAAATATATATAGCTGGTGAAGATTGCCAGATTAATTAATAGATTAACCTACAGATGGATCATGTTTATAGGTTGATTAATTTATTACCGAAGGTCATCATCATCTGCCATAGACTCCCAATATCAATAATGATGATAGCTCTTGTAACAGTGAAAACAATTGTGAACTACTGTATTTTCTGATTTTAGATCTGTTTTAGTGTTACTTTTTTATGATTTTTATGTATTAATATTAAAATAAAAAAAATATTTTTATATATTTTAAAACAATTTTTTTTTAAAATACCCTAGATATATTATCTCCGACAAGATCTTCTAAATTCATAAATCGGCATCAGTTTCTAATGAATGAAGGTTTTGGACATGTTTGATTGCATTTGATAATGATATTAGATGATTTTTATATGAAAATAAAAAGAAAAAGATGAATAAAGTGTCTGAAAATATAATAATAATTATTTTTTAAAATTAGTTTTATACAAAAATAAATTTTAAATTTTTTTTTTTTAATACGATTTAAAATATTAAAAAAAATTAATTTAAAATAAAAAATAAAATTCAAAATATCACAAAATAAAGTTTCACCAACAAAAACAAACACCTGAAGTTATCCACACCACCACTAATTGTTCTAACCACCTTCATCAATTACACAAAAAAAAAATTAGTGCATTTTTGGACAGGGTATCCAATTCCACTTTCAATCTCTTCTTCATCATGAACGGAGGGGCCATACCTTAAAATGGGGCATGGCTTGCTCGAGAATTTGCTTCAAGGCTAAAGCACTCATGAAATCCAGATCATACATGGAACCGCACTCTTCATAGAAAAATCGAGTATAGTTTCTAAAAATCACATATTGAAAAACATAAATGGAACAACTTGCTTAGACAAGCTTCTATACTGCTTAAAACCAACTGCACACATATTTAGGCATTGAAATCCGAAACCAGTATAGCAGAAAGGAGATTAATTTGCCATGACAATCACTGCATCAAAAATTCAGGTACACAACAGAGAAATTAAAAAAATTATATATATTTAACATTTATGTTGACTCACTTGAAGAAAACAGCAAGTCAGCAAGAACAGCATCAACTGCAATAATTAACCTTACATTTTTTCCAGAAGGTGTAGAGAGGAATCCACTTTACAAATTGTTCATAAATATTATATATTAAAGCTTGTCAAATGATCTATCACCAGTGATGTTTAGCGGTAACTGATTCCACCTCTTGTAAGACAGCAGAGGTTTTATTATTACACAGTAATTAAAGGCTAGTTTATGGATGGTTTTAAAGTATGGTTTATGGATCCAAAAAAAGATCCAGTCTTGATCCTTCACACATAAGAAAATCGCCAAAGCCTCATGCCGACCTTTCGTTTCTTCCATGTCCATTTGTTGTGCCCTTACGTAAGATCCATGTTCCTCGGACTTATCTCTTCGAAATACCCATACTATCCCCGTATTCCTCCCAAATCTCCACAACTTTCCTGTTACAACGGCTATGTAATATCTCACAACAAGAAGGGCAAAATGTTGAACTAGATAAACCATGGAAAGCGACCCAACCCAAGCTCTCTTTTTATTCCCAACGCATTTCTCTGTCGGGCATTTTCCAATCTGTGTCCTCCCTTGTCTTTTCACATTAGCCCCTCTCAGTTTCAAGCTCAGATTTCTCTCCCCCAGAGTTTCTTCTCTCTTTTTTTTTTTTTCTCTTTTCCTGCTCTTGTTTTTTATTATTTAATCCTTGTCCTCCCTTGTGTTTGTTTCAAGCTTGTTCTCTTTCGTCCTTCAATTTATTTTTGTTGATTTCCTTGCTTTTCTTTTTTCTCGTTTAAAATCATTGGTTTTGGCCTTTGATGCATCTCTCTCTCTCTGTTTTTTCTTTCTTTGAGCTCTGTTTATCATTCTTTTCTTTTGAGCTCAAAAGTATTCCCATTGTCTAAACTCTTATTTTGTTACAAGCATGAGGCTTAATGCAATTATATTATAGTCCTTATAGTTTGTAAACATTAATTAATTAATCCTTATAGTATAACAAATAACTAATTAGTCCTTATCATTTAAGAGATTATAAAGCAATGATTGGCCAATGACCATTGGTGACCATCTTCAGTTTAATATCATTATTTTTTTCCCTCAAACTCTCACTTCAATTTTTTTTCTTTTTCCAATTTCTCAAGAAATAAATCAAGAAAACATATAGAATTGATGAAAGATATAAATTATTAACGATTTAAATGGAGAAATGATTGTTCAATTCATTTGATGATAATTCTTTATAAAATTTAAAAATATTTTATCATATATATTTATAGTAATAACAAAAAAATGGCAATGCAATACAAGAGCACCTTCCTAGTCTGGGCCAGGTCAGCTGTTAGTGACAGACTATAAAAAAACAAGTTGGAACACAGCTTGCAGCTTCCCTCGCTAAAGTTGTAAACTTGCTCACGAATCGCAATGGCTCTAATAGCCACCTGATATTGAATTGTTTTAATGTGATAAAATTAAAAATATATTTAAAAAATAAAAAAATATTATTTTAATATATTTTTAAATAAAAAATACTTTAAAAAAAATTACAGTTAGCATATTCACTCTCCCGTTCCTGTGCTCATATATTTTCAGAATAAGCTTTTTCAATGGGGGTGGGTCCACACGTTAACTCACTAATTGGCTTCTCCTTCTTTTGTTGAAGTTTTTAGTTATATGCAGCACTAATGAAAATAAATAAATTAAGTTAAATTAAAAGGAACTATCAGTAAAGTTGTTGCTTCCTTCCTTCTATCCTTCCCAGCAACTTCCTTCTTGTCAAACAACACAACTATTTTCCTTTACACATCTCCTCACAATGAACTAGCTTAACCTATACTCTTCTCTGATCTGTGCATGCTTCTTCTTCTTCTTCTGAATACTGCCTCAGCAAGCCAGCACTTGAAGAACATCAATAGCTGAATCCAGGTATATTATTTAATTAGTAGAAGGTGTCATTAGCTCATAAATGTAGCTGAATCCAGGTACAATACTAGAAGGTGTCATTAGCTCATAAATGTAGGGGTTTGTTACTCTCGTCAAATAAAATCATTTGGCTTCAAATGAGGACAATCATATCATGAGATTTCCTTCGAATAAATAATCATATAATTCAAGAAAACCTTCATGGTACTGTCAAGAAATGGGATGGAATGAAAAATGTAATGATAGAATAAGAAAGGGATAATTTAAGACTCAAAGATTCACTCACTTGAGAAGGAATCACTCACTTCTTTAATGGTTTTTCAGGGAATCGCTCACCTAAAGATTGCTTTTAGCGTTCCACCACACAATTCCTCAAATAACATGATTTTATAGTAAACAAGCATACATAGCTAATCTAAACTCAAATAAATATTCAGCAAGCTTTTCATTCTTCAAGATTGACCATCTTGGAACCAACTATGCTGGACTAGTAATTATTATTGTTTGGCTAGGCTGCATCACTGCAAAAATCCTTGAACTCTTCCATGGAAAATTTGCAACATCTCGGTATATAAATGGAAGGAATAAAAATTCATGCATACACAGCTCATCATTTCACATGTTATTATTGTTTGGATCTTTTAAGTAAAAAACAAGTTGTCGAAATTTTATTGAGAAACTTTGGAGTTAGGATCATATTCTATAGTTCCCAGAACTAATTAAATTTGTCTTTCTCTGTTTCTGTAATCCTTAAATTCATTGTTTTTTCTTTTTAATTTCTCTACTGTTTTTAACTTGTTATTTCAGTTTCAACCTTCCCTTTTACAATTAATGTAACCTCCATTAATTTATATTCAATATTTTGACCCTGATTGATCCATTTTGGCATCATGTTGACAGATCCTTTTCTTTTCTTTTCTTTTCTACAGAGCCACTGATCAAAATGTTTCGACGGGATGGTCCAGTTTTGCATCGTGTCAAACAACACAACTATTTTCCTTTCCACATCTCATCACAATGAACTAGCTTAACCTATACTCTTCTCAGATCTGTGCTTCTTCTTCTTCTTCTTCTTCTGAACACTGCCTCAGCAAACCAGCACTTGAAGGACATCGATCAATAGCTGAATCCAGGTATATTATTCTTTGTTCTTCACATGTTATTATTGTTCGATCTTTTAAGTGCCAAAACAAGTTGTAGAAATTTTATTGAGAAACTTTGGAGTTAGGATCATATTCTATAGTTCCCAAAACAAATTAAATTTGTCTTTCTCAGTTTCTATAATCCTTAAATTCATTGTTTTTTCTTTTTAATTTCTCTACTGTTTTTAACCTTCCCTTTCGCAATTAATGTAACTTCCATTAATTTTTATTCAATATTTTGACCCTGATCCGTTTTGGCACCATGCTGACAGAATTTTTTGTTTTTTTTTTCTACACAGCCACTGATCAAAATGATTCGACCACATGATCAAGTCAGGGATCAGGTTGACAAATCTTTTTGGGCATATGTTGAAAAGATGGATGATGGTCACATGTGGTGCAAGTTTTGTGGGCATTTATTTGCCCAAGACACTTCCATTTCGAGGATCAAATCCCATTTGTCAGGGTTGAAAGGGCGTGGTGTTAAAGTTTGTAAAGATGTTACTAAAGAAGTTCAAGACGCAGCCCGTGAAGCAATTGAAGGCCCTCCAGAAAAGAAACTTAAATCTGTAGCTGGCTCAAGCAATGACGATGTCACTAATGCAATTTCAGCTTCAGCACAACAACAGAACGATGAAATGATGATGGCACACCAACGAGAAGATCTTTCGCTCGAAGATTGGATGGCTAGCATCCCTGTTGAAGACATGGAGCTTCTGGAGAGAGGTAGATTTCATGAGAGGCCATCATTTAATCAAGCTGATGAGCATCGAGGAGATCCATCCCAACCAACACATGATCAACTCTGTTCTCCATCAGTAAACAATGATGCCACCATGAATGTTGCGCAAAACGTAGTTGGAGTTCAGGGCATGGAGCAAGGTGGGGAGGAAGAGAGACTTTGTTCGCATTTAGACATGGACGCTAGCATGGAAAACACTGGTGAAGGATCTGTTCAGCATGTTGACAGAATTGTCTCTCCTTGGAGACACGCGATTGATGAAAATTATAGTAGAAGAGGTGCAACAGAAAGATTAGTGCAGCCTGGTGGCGTAGGTGGAAGCTCTTCTGAAGTCAATGTGAATCATACTGCCATTTCAACCAGTCCACAAGAACAGAACAATGAAGTCTACAATTTGACAGGAGATGGAACAAGTATAAAAGCACCAGATATGTATGAAAAAAGCTGGGTGGAGATAATTAATTCGTTGATGGATGATGGTATACAGAATGCGATTGGAGTAGCGCAGCCTGGCGCAGGAGCTAGCTCTTCTGGAGTCCTTAAATACAACACAAGTGGGACTAGAGGAGATGCATTATCTTGTGCAATTTCAGCTTCTGCTCAAGAACATAACAATAAAGTGATACATGTAGAAATGGCACAAGGAGAACCTTTTTTCACTGGGGAAATTGCATGTGATTTGTTTAGAGGAAGGACTGAACTTGTGCATAATGCACCGGAGACTAGACCACTAACTGAGCAAGCTAGTCCAGAGAGAGGTAGCTCTCATGACAGGCAATCAATTAATCAGGTCGATGAGCCTCGAGGAGATTTATCCCAACCAGCAGATCTATTGTGTCTGGGCCACTCAAGATATGATGATCAACTCTGCTCTCCAGCAGTAAACAATGATGCCATTATGAATGATGTGCAGAACATGGATAGAATGAGGAAAGAACCAGTCGAGAAGGAGGAGGAGGATATGGATAACAATAGTGGAAGATCAGTGCAGCCTGGTGCACGAGCTGGCTCTTCTGTAGGGCTTAAACACAACCCAAGTGAGACTAGAGGAGCTCCTTTACCTATCGGCTCTACAAAGCTAGTGGGTCGAGCATTTGAAGAGAATAGGAATGTGATATGGTCTTGGTTGATGGATGATGATGTCTCAACCATTGGCATTTACGGGATGGGGGGAGCCGGTAAAACTACAATCTTGAAGCATATCTATAACGAGCTTCTACAAAGTCCAAATAGTTCTCATCATGTTTACTGGGTGACCGTGTCTCGAGATTTCAGCATTCATACATTGCAGAAGAAGATCGCAAAATGTATAAATTTATCTCTTTCCACTGAAGAGGAGGAGCTGTACATAGCTGTGGAATTGTCACTAGAACTAAAAAAGAAACAAAGATGGATTCTCATTTTAGATGATTTGTGGAACTCCTTTGAGCCACACAAAGTGGGAATTCCTGACGCATTAAAAGGATGCAAGCTGATTATAACAACTCGATCAGAAGCGGTTTGTCGACAGATGAATAGCAAAAACAATGTTAGAGTGAATCCTCTCTCTAATGAAGAGGCTTGGACTTTGTTCACGGAGATACTTGGACACGACACACGACTTTCTCTAGAAGTAGAACAAATTGCAATATTTATCACAAGGGAGTGTCATGGTTTGCCGCTGGGAATTAAAACAATTGCTGGAACCATGAAGGGGGTAGATGACATCCACGAATGGAGCGATGCTTTGGAGGACCTCAGACAATCAAGAGTTATGCAGGATAAAGTGGAAGAGGAGGTATTTAAGATATTGAGATTTAGTTACACCCATCTAAGTGATAGAGCTCTGCAACGATGTTTCTTGTATTGTGCATTATTTCCGGAAGACTTTGAGATCCCTAGAGAGAATCTGATAGGTTATTTGATTGATGAGGGAGTGGTAAATGGGCAAAAGAGTAGGGAGGCAGAAATTAACAAAGGCCACACAATGCTTAATAGACTTGAAAAAATCTGCCTATTGGAAAGAGTGCATGGTGGTAGACGTGTCAAGATGCATGACTTGATTAGGGACATGGCCATCCAAATACTGGAAGAGAACTCTCAAGCCATTGTTGAAGCTGGTGAACAATTAAAAGAATTGCCGGATGCAGAGAAGTGGAGTGAGAAACTTACGACTGTTTCACTAATGAACAACCAAATTAAAGATATTTGTTCCAGCCATTCAGCGAGGTGTCCAAATCTGTCAACCTTATTGCTATGTAAAAATTATAGCTTGCAACTCATAGCGGGGTCATTTTTCAAGCAACTGCATGGGCTCAAGGTCCTCGATCTGTCTGGAACAGCTATTGAATGTTTGCCTAATTCTATCTCTGATTTGGTGGGTCTCACTTCATTGTTGCTCAACAATTGTATGAGGTTAAGCCATGTACCATCATTGAAAAAGCTCAACGCACTGAAAAGGTTAGATCTCTCTCATGTTCCACTTAAAAAGATTCCACATGGCATGGAATGTCTATCCAACCTAAAGTATCTAAGAACGAATGGATTTGGTGAAAAGAAGTTTCCCAGTGGGATATTACCTAAACTCTTTAACCTGCAAGTCTTTATAATAGAGGAACTGATTATTAGTGATGGTAGAATAGGTAAGGAAATAACAGTTGAAGGAAAGGAAGTAGGATGCTTGAGGAAGTTGGAAAATTTGGAATGCCATTTTAAAGATTACTCTAACTACGTGGAGTATCTCAAATCTCGGGATGAGACCCAATCACTAAAGAAATACAACATTCTCGTAGGACAATTCAGGGAAGACAAACTTTGGGAATTCAAGTACCACTGTGGTCAAGGAAGTAAAATGGTTGTTTTGGGTGATTTGAATATCAATAGAGATGGAGATTTTCAGTTCATCTCCTTAAATGACATTCAACAACTAATTTGTCAATGTATCGATGCGAGAAGTTTAGGTGATGTTTTGCCATTAAAGTATGCAACTGAACTGGAGGTTATCAGGATTAGTAGTTGCCATAGTATGGAGAGCTTGGTTTCATCTTCTTGGTTGTACTCTGCTCCACAACCATCTCCATCTTATAACGGTATATTTTCTGGTCTTAAGAAGTTCTATTGTTGTGGTTGTAATAGTATGAAGAAGTTGTTTCCTCTTGTCTTGCTGCTAAACCTCGTAAATCTAGAAGAGATTATAGTTACGCATTGTGAGAAAATAGAGGAGATAATAGGTGGAACAAGATCAAATGAAGAAGGGGTCAGGGGTGAAGAAATCAGCATCAACACTGGACTCAAACTGCCAAAGTTACGAGTTCTGACATTGTGTGACTTACCAGAACTCAAAAGCATTTGTAGTGCAAAATTGATTTGCGAATCTCTTGAAGTATTTCAAGTAAGAAATTGCAATAGCATGGAGAGCTTGGTTCCATCTTCTTGGTTTTGCTCTGCTGCACTACCCTCTCCATCTTATAACGGTATATTTTCTAGTCTTAAGAAGTTCTATTGTTGTGGTTGTAAAAGTATGAAGAAGTTGTTCCCTCTTGTCTTGCTGCCAAGCCTCGTAAATCTAGAAGAGATTACAGTTACGGAATGTGAGAAAATAGAGCAGATAATCGGTGGAACAAGATCAAATGAAGAAAGGGTTATGGGTGAAGAAAACAGCATCAACACTGGACTCAAACTGCCAAAGTTAAGAGTTCTGACATTGCATGAATTACCGGAACTGAAAAGCATTTGTAGCGCAAAACTGATTTGCGAATCACTCGAAGTAATTAAAGTAAGCGATTGCAAAAGCATGGAGTGCTTGGTTCCATCTTCTTGGTTTTGCTATGCTACACTACCATCTCGATCTTCTAATGGTATGTTTGCTAGTCTTAAAGAGTTATATTGTTGAAAATGTATGAAGTTGTTCCCTCTTGTCTTGCTTCCAAACCATATAAACCTAGAAGTAATTGAAGTTGAATGGTGATTACAGGTGGAACAAGATCAGATGAAGAAGGGGTTATGGGTGAGTAATTCAAGTATGTGATTGCAAAAGCATGGAGATCTTGTTTCCATCTTCTTGGTTTTGCTCTGCTGCACTACCATCTCTATGTTACAATGGTATGTTTGCTAGTCTTAAAGAGTTATATTGTTGTAAATGTATGAAGTTGTTCCCTGTTGTCTTGCTTCCAAACCTTATAAACCTAGAAGTTATTGAAGTTGAATGGTGATTACAGGTGGAACAAGATCAGATGAAAAAGGGGTTATGGGTGAAGAAAGCAGCACCAATACTGGATTCAACCTCCCAAAGTTAAGACATCTAGAATTGAGGGGATTACCAGAACTCAGAAGCATTTGCAGTGCAAAACTGATTTGCGATTCTCTAGAAGTAATTCAAGTAAGCGATTGCAAAAGCATGGAGAGCTTGGTTTCATCTTCTTGGTTGTGCTCTGCTGCACTACCATCTCCATGTTATAATGGTATGTTTGCTAGTCTTAAAGAGTTTTATTGGTGTAAATGTATGAAGTTGTTCCCTGTTGTCTTGCTTCCAAACCTTATAAACCTAGAAGTGATTGAAGTTGAATGGTGATAACAGGTGGAACAAGATTAGATGAAGAAGGCATCATGGGTGAAGAAAGCAGCACCAACACTGGATTTAACCTCCCAAAGTTAAGACATCTGGAATTGAGGGGATTACCAGAACTCAGAAGCATTTGTAGTGCAAAACTGATTTGCAATTCTCTCCAATTCATTTGTATAATAAAATGTGAGAAGCTAAAGAGTATGGGAATTTGTCTTTGGTTGCTTGAAAATGGCCAGCCATCTCCTCCCCCTTCTCTTAGAGAAATCACAGCATATCCAGAAGAATGGTGGGAGTCAATAGTGGAGTGGGAGCATCCTAATGCCAAGGATGTCCTTTTCGTCCCATTGTAAGGTTTCAGGTATGATATGAGTCTGCCCTTAATATAATATAATATGGAATTAAGTTTAGGTGATTACTTGATTTATACTCTGATTATATAAATATAAATATAATAAAATATCGAATTAAGTTTAGGTGTTTGGAAATGGTTATGCAGAATCTGGATGTTGGTCATTTCGAACGTAAATTGCGGGAGCATGTTAGAGAAGCTGGATACTGTAAATTTTCTGCTGGTTCTTCCGCTTCGAGGATCCAAAACCATTTGTCAGGAGTCAGAGGGTATGGTGTTCCCTTTTTTTCTTAGTTGTGATCACAACAAAGCCCATAAATGTTTTTTTTTTTAACATTCTCAATCAGTTTATTTGGTAGAGTTTTCCCTGTGTTTACAATATTTATCTGTATTTACAATATTTATCAAGTTATCATGTGTAATATCCTCATAAAAAATCTAAATTCTAACAGCAACACAATAACAACATTCGTTAATACCTGTACCCATGGATTCATATTTATATAATTATATATATAGAATTGCATTCTATATAGAACTCATTACCAGGATGAATAAAATTTCAAAGTTTGATAATGAACTAAAAACTAATACATTATCTTTTCCTTACATTATTTATAACTACTTATTTTAATTTATTTCTTTAATTATGCCATCTATCTCCTTCCCTTTCTCTAGAAGAATTAGATATAGAACCAAAAGAATGATGGGAGTCAATAGTGTGGAGTGGGAGCATCCAAACACCAAGGATGTACTTCGCCGTTCTAAAATGTTTGTGGAAGTAAGTAGTGGAGCATCCTAACACGGGTAAGCTCTAATTCCTCTATCTCTATCTCTCTATTGCTTTCGATTTAGGTTTAATGAATTAGAATGAACTGAGTGCAGAATTGTTGTGTGTATACATTCAGTGGTTGTGGTTCTGCATTTGTTGTGCAGAATTGATTTGCGATTCTCTCGAAAACATTGAAGTAATAAATTGTGAGAAGCTAAAGAGGATGGCAATTTGTTTTCCGTTTCTTGAAAACGGCCAGCCATCTCCTCCCCCTTCTCTCAGAAGAATAGAGATATATCCAAAAGAATGGTGGGAGTCAATAGTGGAGAGCAAGCATCCTAACACTAAGGATGTCCTTCGTCCTTTCGTACATTTTTGGAAGCCGGATTTGGATGAGATGGATAAGCATCGTGTTTCAATCTCTCTATTTCCTTTTAAATTAACTTTAATGAATTAGAGAACTGAGTGCAGATGTCTGGAATCAAGACGAAGATCAGTGAAACATTCAGAGAGCAACACCTAGTCCAATTCAGCCACATTCGTCCTCATTTTGTTGTTATCATGCATCCCAGCCTTAAAACTTTCTTTTCTTATTGATTCCTCTATTTAATAAGTAGGAAAATTTTCAATTTGTCTACTGTACTTGGTGTGGAATTGATTGACTCTTATCTTTTCAAAGATGGGGTTTTAAACGTGCATTTGCTTTGCTTCAAAGTTTATGGCTTTAAATTACCTAGTGTTTTTTTATTTAATAAAGATTGGAAAGAAAGCATATTGCCTCTTTCCAATTCCCTATCATCAAATATTGATCTCAAGTTTTTTCAGTGTTGAGCATTATTGCACTGCAAAATGTTTGATTGCTTCTCATTCCTTTTTGAGATTGGTGATTTTGATGGATTTGGAATGAATGGTTCCTAATCCTCACGATGTCTTCCAATGCGAGTAACAAAACCATGTGTAGAGTAGCATATGAGCAAATCAAAGAATACCATCTTTTCTCTTATTGATTCTTGTCAACTAACTTGATTAACATTGATGCAGGTGGGTTTCCAGGTTCTAAGCAGGCGTGGATGGGTATAGACTTGGTCACGTAAAACTGGGATAATGACTTAAAATAATAACAGGAGATCTGTTGGATTGAGTTTAGTTTTTTACAAGATATTCTACAAGCTGTTTTCCTATTATTATTATTCTGGAGGTCATGATCGACATTAAGGACTGCGATAGCATGGAGAGCTTGCTTTCATCTTCTTGGTCTTGTTGAGCTTCCATCACCATTGCCATCTAGTGGTATGATTTCTGGTCTGAATCGCTTTGCTTGTTATGGATGAAACCTGGAAGAAATTAAAGTATACTGCTGTGACAAAATGGAGGATATAATAGCAACATGAGATGAAGAAGGGATTATGGGAGAAGAAAGTAGCTGCTGTTCCATCACTAAAGCTCAGTCTCCCAAAGTTAAGGATTCTGAGATTCGATTATTTACCTGAACTTGAAAGTATTTGTAGTGCAAAACTGATTTGCGATTCTCTTCAAAATATTAAAGCATCTAATTTTTCTTCAGTTGCTTGACAATGACTAGCCATCTCCTCCTTCTCTTGAAAAAAATATATGTAAAACAAAAAAATAGAAGGATAATGGTGGGAGTCAGTGGAAGAGTGGAAGCATCCTAATGCTAAGGATGTCCTTTTACACTTTGTGGTTTTGGGACCCCACTATGTTTCACTACCACCGTCTTGGTGAGCATGTTTTAAATCCTTTCTCTGTATCTGCCCTTAACTTGGGATTAGTCACAATTGATCTGAAAGATTTCAAAGTAGTTTGTAACCTTGCTTGCTAGTCCAAAGTAGTTTTGTTTCTGTTTTTCTTGAATTTATCTTCTTTCAGACCTGTGTTCATTTGCAAAACGACGATAATGGCATTACAAAACATGACATAACAAAGGTTAACAGAAGTTCATTAATTTCAGCTTTTTTGATTGGGACATTGCCCTGTTTTAATTAAACTTGAGACACTAAGCAGCTCGAATACCATCACCAGCATGATCATACAATTCTTCTATCATTCTTCCACCAACTCGTCCACTTATAAAGTCTTTGTTATAAATAGTGTTTTTCCTACTCTGTAATTGCTCTGCAACAATGTCCCTCATGTCAGCAGGAAGATTGTAACTCGTGGAATTTTTGGAAAATACCGTTGCCCGAGATTGAGTTGTAGTCTATTCCTTACAGAGAGATGGTTCCACCGTACTAACAAGATGATAAGTGGATTGAAATGTCCACAAAAGTACAGATACGATCAAGATTCTTCCATTCATTGCCCTGTGTTAACGTATTGCATTTCGCAGTACTGGTGTATGATTTGTAAGCAATGCATCTTGCATTGGAATTTGATGGTGGTGTTTTTGCGTTGCAATGGGAAATGTCTCTTGCATTATTTTTTCTTATTTGTGCTCTGCTCCAATGGAACGTAGATAACATTGTTGCTTGACCTGATAGAGAGCGTGAAACTTCTGACACAAAACAGAATAAGCATAAGAAAATCCTAAATAAAATAATCTGACAAGAAAAATGAAAGAAAAAGTAAAACTAGAATCGGATACGTCTGTGAGGTAGTATCAAATTTTGCATCCAAACAGTCTGTTGTTTAAATCTATTTTGATTTTTTAAGTAAGGACTGTTGTTTAAATCACTCAATGGAAAGTGTAAAATGGCATTGTTTCTTAGAGAAAAAACAGAATTGGATGGAAATATGGATGGAAAATCTGAAAAATGGATGAAACCGGTAATTATATAGTTGGAGGCCTTTTTTTTTTTATGTTTGCCCTAAAAAAAAGTAAAAATAATAATAATAATTCAATTCATCTAATTTAACCGATTAATATTTTATCTTAACAATTGTAGGAAGTTTCTGAACAGATTTCCATGTATAAAACGAAGCAGTAGAAATTAGAAGTTGCTGATGAACCCTATCATGAATAGAGAGCATATCTTCATGGAATCGATAACATTGGCTTATTATGTTTAGCTTGATCGTTTAAAGCCCGAGTACGATCTGCTGCAAAAGTGATCAATGCCTGCTTCTGATTCAAGAGCAAGAAATCCTTAATCATCTGGAGAGAACGATGATGTCTGAAAATCAGACTTGTTACTTTCGAAAGAAGCAAAGGATAGAAACTCACAGGTATCGGAGAATTTATTCTCATGGTCATTCGTTTCATCCTCCGAGGCATCAACTCTTTCATTATCATCCTCTGTTTCGCTGACACTTGCTATGGATTCCATTGAACTAGGCAAGAAGATAGTGTTGTTCACGAAGTCCTGAATGAGATTATGCTATTATGATGTATTTTTAATATTCCTACTCTGACTTTTAAATATTTTTAATTATATAATGAGATTAACTACAAATATTTTTAATTTTAATGTTAGTAAATATACACTAGCAAAAAAAAAAAAAATATAATATTCCTAACTCTGATATAAGTAAATAAACTAATAAAATAAATTTAAATTTATGTATGTATAATTTTTAAAAAATTCATAAATTAATTGTATAGTGAAATATCTAAAAAAACAATACAAGCACCTACAAATAATATAAATAAATTCAAAAGGTCCACAAATATTTTTAAAACTTTTTAATATCACA
This sequence comes from Populus tremula, assembly GCA_964019445.1. Taxonomy (NCBI): domain Eukaryota; kingdom Viridiplantae; phylum Streptophyta; class Magnoliopsida; order Malpighiales; family Salicaceae; genus Populus; species Populus tremula. Next base: position 15,384,315 of record CAXHTJ010000011.1, read on the forward strand.
AAGAAACTCATTTAGTAAGATATCAAAATAAAAATAAAAATAAAAAGATAAGGTATAAGAATGTTTTCAGGCCAAACACATTTTTTTTGTGCAAGCCACATTAAGCCTGATGCGGGGAGACAAGGTCGAAACGATGGTGATGGCGTGCTCTGGACAAAGTTTCAGTTTTTCTTCTCTGTCTGTCTGTGTGTTCCTGGGTTTTTCTGTTCTCTCTAGTTTTCCTGCGTGTTCTTCTATTTTCTGGGAAAAGCTCCTCCCCTGTTCGCCCCCCTGTTTGCGTCCCCTGTGCACTTCTGGGTTTTTCTCCTCTGGTTATGTTTTGTTCACCCCCATTCTCCCAATATTGTATATTGAAACGACACCGTTTTCAGGATGGGAACGGATGTTTGCAATTTGGTGCTTTAGGTTTTGACATTCTGTAATGAAGCCCCTGGATAAACATTAATTGGACCACTGCATGTTTGTGCCGTGTACGAACCCGTCCTTGGTTTCTGAAGTTTCCAATCCAGTCCTTAATTGACTCTTCAACTTGTAATTCTTTCAAATTTACCCCTATAAAAATCAATTAAGCTCCCTACAATACCCGATATTTTCACTTTGGTCCTTCTATTTTCATTCCTTGCAATTGTGACCTAAATCAGCCCCAAACTTTGGTAATTTGTCAATTAAGCCCCTGATTCCATTAATTAAACTAATTACAAGTTCAATTAAGTCCCAAAACTTATCAATTCTGCAATTAATTAAACCCTTAATCTGATTAATTAAACTAATACAAAGTTTAATTAAGTCCTCAAACTTTCAATTATATTGAATTAACCTAGATTTTAATTTATTCTTCATTCATTTCATTTTTATTTTTATTTCATCACCATTTTTCATTTTCTTTTTCATTTTTTCATCATTTTTTTCATTATTTTTATAGAAAATATAGTATAAATAAAAATAAAAGAGTAAAAAATTAAGTTATGACATACATCATTATTGATAACATGAATTGTCTTTAATAAAGACATTATTGTTGGAACAATTATATGTTTCTTATTTAGAAATCATGTTAAGAAAAAACTAATATTATAGTACATAGAAGGAACTATGTTGAATCAATGATGTATAACTATCATGATTTATATTACTTATCTTACTTAATTAGATTATAATATGGTGTGATTGATGTTACGTTTTAGCATTGTTCTATGGGTTTTTATTAATATATTTAATAAACCATGAATAAAGATAATAATATCTTTCTAATCATTATGGAAACATACCATCAAAAAATTTGTAAATATATTACCGGAAGATAATATTATAATGTTTTAGATCATTTTGATACACTTATATCAAAAATAATTTTTTTTTAAATAATATTATTTTGATACATCTTTAACTAAAATATACTTTAAAAAATAATCACAACTATATTTCAAAACATTTTAAAAAAATTATTTTAATATATTTTTAACTAAAACATACTTTAAAAAACATCAACTACGTACGTCCAAAACATTACAAAACGTGCGTTATAAAAGTAAAAACAGAAGGTTCCGTGGAAATTTATATCATTTGATTTTGTGAGTATCGGGTCAGACCCGATCACTGCTGAGAGATGGAGACAGCCGAATGCATGATAATTACGTATTAATTGCCGTGTGGAAATCGTGCCATTTGACTCTGATGTTGATAAACTACAAGAAAACTTTTAGATGCTCAAGCAAGAGCTATAAAGAAATTTCCTTTCTCGTTTTCCCTTACACGTTACCTTTTTATCTTTGGTAATTATTGCATTACTAATAATTTGCAAGAACTCATATTCTGTCTCTGTAACAATATTGGCTCTACTAATCTTCAGGCGTCAGTTCTTTCCTCTGATCAGCAACCTTTCCGATTGCTGCAATTGATCTTTAAAGTCACCAAGTTGGTAATCCGACCAACCATGAAAACACCATATAGAGGTAAACAGTGAGATTGTTCTACTGATCATGCATGTAGTTTCCTTTGTTTTCTTCTTCTCAGTAATATTAGTTTTTGCATGACACAATATTGACACTAAGAAAGATTGCCAGAGAAAATAATTGTTACAGGGGATTGTATGCTGTTCATTTTGCTAGCAACTCTTCTTTCCTTCTTTGAAACTATATGTAAATTTAGGGGCTGACTTGGAAATAATAAAAAAAAATGATAACCGTGTGGGTATTGAAAGAAAGTGACGTCTCAGGAGCAGCCCTTAAGTTCTGCGTTGAGACGTCAAACTAAGCAGCTGGAAGCCCGTATTGATTAGCTAACATCTCTCTCAGATTTCTACAATTTCATAGCTGGTGGAATCCAAGCAACCCTTTCGTTATATAGAGGTATAACTAACCTCTTCTTTTGCTTCTTTCTTGTTTCAATTTCATGCCTCTACTCAAAACAAATTTGAAAGCTTTACGTTCATACATAACACTGACAACTCTTCTATTTTAGAATGCAGAAGGAAAAACGTAAACAATCCAAAGATGAAGAAAACGATTCATCCTCGCGAAAGAGAAGAAAAGCAGACCTCAGTAAGCCTGTCGGTTTTGTCTCCACAGGTAACGTGGAAATATGTCGTGCTGAGAGTATAATAATAAAAATTATTCATTGGCCATCTAACAGTATTATCGTGTAGCATGTAGTCGTTTTTCTTTCCTAGATGTACAAAATTATTCATTGATCATCATTTACATCTAGCATGTATAGTCGTTTTTGTTTTCATGTTTACAGCAGTATTAACACTAAGAAGATTGCCAAAGAAAATAATTGTTAGATGGGATTTTATGTTGTCATGTTTATGCTAGTAAATCTTCCTCGCCTCTTTCTTGTTTTAATTTCATTTCTTCACAACTAACTTTGATTTCATAAAAAAAAAAAAACCTTGCATGTTTACATCATTCAGTTAAGTTCCTTCCATCTCTTTTTTAGTTTAAGACTAGTATATTTGCCCGGGCTCCACTACAAGTTGGAGTATTTTCTAGGTAACTTGGATAAGATGTGGGTGTCAGGCCCAAATACTTAGGGTCTGGCAGCCACGCTAGACTCAAGGACCTTGGGTCTTGCATGGCTGCGAGACCCAAGACGCTTGGGTCTGACATAACTTACCAGATTCAAGATACTTAGGTTTGGCATGGGTGGCAGATTGAAGTCGCTTTCGGCTTACTGGACCCAAGTTGCTTTGGTCTAACACGGTAACTAAACCTAACCAAAGAGAGATAATCGAAGAAAACAAAAGAATGAAGAGGTAATTCGGTATGGCGTAGGGGTCTAGCACTTGGGTCTGGGCAAACCCAATGTTGCAAACCCAAGATACTTGGGTCTAGAAACCACGTCAGACCCAAGTCAATATTAAATAGTTAAAATACATTTTTAACCTTGAAAAAATAAAAAATAAACTTTGCATATGTGGGTATTTTTATTCTTTCAAATTGTTTTTGGTGTAATTTTCTATAATCATGAGGGGCATTCATGTTTATATGGGCCTAGCAACAATGTCAAACTCACGTTACATGTCAAACCCAAGATGATTGGGTCTGACATGTTTGCTAGACCCAAGTCGCTTAGATCTGATTTGTTTTCTAGACCCAACTATCTTGGGTCTAGTGTAGTTATCAAACTCAGGATATTTGGGTCTGGGTTTGTTTTATTGAAAAGAAAGAAAATATTATTTTAATAAAAAAAATAACATGAACACCTGATAATCTAATAATCCAAGGTTTGACGACTATGATAAAAGATTGTCACCCCAATAAAGATAAGAATAAGTTCTTTAATAGGATTAGAAAAAACTTAGCTATTTTTCAAATTGAAAATTTTTTAAAACATAAAGTAGGTGTTTTAAAATTTAAAACTATAGTGACCAACGAGAGATAATTGAAGAAATGAAAGGATGAAGAGGTAATTAGGTTTGGTATCGGGGGTGCCAGACCTTAGTCACTTGGGTCTGCCAGAGTGAAAGACCTTAGGTCTAGTAATGGTGTCAAACCCAAGTGGCTTGGGTCCATAGTTTTGAAACCCGGCATGGCCCGAGGTCGCCCTGGGACCTAGCTGACCTGGAGCTCGATCCGAGCTAGGTTGAAGAAAAAAAAGGGAAGGAAAAATTCGGCATGACCAGACGGGTTAACCTGGTGACTCGGTTGACATGGCAAGACCTGGTTGTAAGCCCGTTGACTTTTTTTTTTTTACTAAAACTACGTTATTTTGATTTTTTTTAAAAAAAATTGACTCGGCCGACCTGGTCAAAACCTGGAACCTGGACTTTGGACCGGGCGGGTCTTAAGCTATGCCTAGGTCTGGTAACCACCCTAGATCTAAATAGTTTGGGTGTGGTGTGGTTGTCAGACCTATTATTCAATAATTATAATCAAAGGTGTCTGACCCAAGCTAGCTTGGGTCTGACAAATGTTACTGGCCTACTTTTACTTGGGCTTGATAACATGTTAGACCCACGGTACTCAGGTCTGATAATCATGTCTAATTTTTTTTTTTTTGCAATGGACAACATAATTTTTCATAATGAGAGAGGTTAGAGAGGGAAGGAGGAAAAAACCCCTATTTGGAGCTTCTTCATGAACCTTCTCGGCACATGCACCTTACCATTATGTCTGGGGTGGCAAGGTGCATCAAAAGACGCCTTGTAAAGAGACTTTTGATTTTGTTCTGGGGTAGCATACGCCACCGAATGGCGTGGATGGCGCCCACCCGCTAACATTGTTATAACCTCTCCCTATTTCTTAACAGATCCATACCAGTATTATGAAAATAGAATTATAAGAACGAATCCTAGATGCAACCTTGGGAAAGAAAAGACAAAACATATTCCCAATCTGAAATGATAGTTTCAAATATGTTCTTCCTAGTATGCCAAATAAGCCAGACTATTCCATAGAAAAATCCTTGCCACACCTTACGCTGAAACTTTCCATCAATCAATCCTTGCCACACCTTATGCTGAAACTTTCCATCAAACAATCATCCAAGGCATGAGGTATGCATCATGAAAGATCCCACCAGCTAACTATTATATTCCATAAATTCCAAAATTAACAATCTTTCACTTGGAGACAAAAGGCATCCCACCTGTCATCATTTCTTCCACTTCTAGCTAGCTGGACAAGAAGTGGGTGGGGTGTGCCTTATTTTCTCCATTAATTAACAATCTCCCGCTTAGAGACAAAAGGCATCTCACTTGTCTTCTGTCCTTGAAGATCAACTGAAGCTTTGCACAACTTCAGTTTCTCTATCGTTACTTCTTTTGTAAGCATATCAACAGGATTTTCGCTTCCTCGAATCTTCTCAACTGTCAACTGACCATTAGAGCGAATGAAATGATATCTCAACTGTATGTGTTTTGTTCTAGAATCATGTGTACATAAGAAACACAACCAAATACTTTGTAGTGTGAAATTTTTACATCCTTTCATGTCCAAACCTTTTCTGGAATTCTAAAATTTATAGGAACAGAAGGTCATTGATTGATCAAGTAGACTGCAGTATTAACAAGTACTTTGGACCAAAATGATGGAGGTAGCCCAGCATGTAACCTCATGCTTCTTGCATTCCACTGATTGTTAGGAGTTTCCAGTGATCAAACACGCACAAATTTACGTGGTTCGGCAACTTGCTTATTCCACGGAACTACTGGTTTGTATTAAACATTCAAAGGAAACAATACAAAGAAAGAGGAGGAGAAAACTCTTCTCAACTCAACTCTACACTCAAGCTCTCTCTACTACTCTCTCTTCTCTTATGTTCTCTTTGTGTTTTGCACTCTGCAACTCTTCTATACTCACTTCTCTTCACAGAGCACATGGATATATAACATGGGAGTAAGGGGGCATAAATCATGCCATGATTTATGCCCACCGATTGTGTCCTCCACCATGTGCAAAGTGGGAGATTAGGTATTCTTGAAGGCCAACTGAAGTTTTACATAACTTCAGTTTATCAATTGTAACTCCTTTGGTTAACATGTCAGCTGGATTCTTGCTTCCACAGACCTTTTCTAGCATTAGTTGCTCGTCGTCTAGCAGTTGTCGGATGAAGTGATATTTGATCTATACAAAGTACCTCTTCCATTCAACTTGCCCAATTCTTTCAGGAAACTCTACAACCATACTATCTCTTTTGCAGATTCTGAGACTGCAACATATATCAACTTCTGTTGTTGAAAGAGCGACGATCTTTTGCAAGGTAGAACTCCAGGAAATAGCAGTACCTCCTAGAGTATATACATATCTTGTAGTGCTCTTTCTGTTATCAACATCTCCTGCTAGATCAGCGTCTACAAAACCTTCAAGTTTTAAACCACCAGCTGTGAAACTAAGACAAGTTTCCGATGAACCTTTTAAGTACCTCATAATCCATTTGACCGCCTCCCAATGCTGCTTTCCAAGATTGCTCATATATCGGCTTACAACTCCCATTGCATGGGCAATGTCTAGTCTGGTACAGACCATATCATACATCAAAGAGCCGATAGCTGAGGCGTATGGAATCTTATCCGTGTATCCACATTCTAGCTCAGTTTTTGGTGACTGATCTTTGCTGAGCTTGAAATGATTCCCCAGTGGTGTACTTACTGGTTTAGCATTATCCATACTAAACCTGCTGAGAACCTTCTTGACATACTCTGTTTATGAAAGCTTTAGTATGGCTTTGTCTTTATCTTTGATGATTCTCATGCCAAGTATTTGTTTAGCAGCTCCTAGATCCTTCATTTCAAACTGTTTCGACAACTGATGTTTCAGCTTATCAATCTCCTCAATGCTGGATCCTGCAATCAATATATCATCCACATATAATAGTAGAATGATGTAGGAGTTGTCAAAATGTTTGACATAGCAACAATGATCAACTTGCCATCTTGTATACCCCTAACTGTACATGAAGTTGTCAAACTTCTTATACCACTGTCTTGGAGCTTGCTTCAAACCGTATAGGCTTTTCTGTAGGTTGCAGACTTGATTCTCCTTTCCTTGCATTGCAAACCCCTCTGGCTGTTGCATGTAAATGTCTTCTTCCAAGTCACCATGAAGGAATGTTGTTTTTACATCTAATTGTTCAAGATGTAAATTTTCTACAGCTACTATCCCCAGAGCAACTCTGATTGTTGTGAGCTTTACAACTAGAGAAAATATCTCAGAGTAGTCAATCCCTTTCTTTTGTTGAAACCTTTTTACAACAAGTCTTGCCTTGAACCGTTTGCTTCCGTCATGCTCAGTCTTTACTCTGTAAACCCACTTATTTTGCAAGGCCTTCTTTCCTTCAGGTAATGCTGTTAGCTTTCAACTTTTGTTCTTCAATAACGAACTCATCTCATCCTTCATGGCTGACTCCCACTTGCTTGAGTTTTCATCTTGTAAGGATTCTTCATAAGTTAGCGGTTCACCACCATTTGTCAATTGGCTCCGCATCTTCTTGTGTAGTAGTGGGTACAAATGTGCTTGAATTTTCTTGTAAAGACTCTTGATTGTTGTTCTGCTTAGTAACATCGGGAAGCCCTTCTAATCTTATGAATTTAGATCTTTATGGACTTGTATCTGAATTGGTCATCTCTGTTTCTACGCTTGATCTATCTGTCTTTGTACAAAACTTTCTCATTGAAGATCACGTTCCTACTTCTGATAATCTTTCTATTCTGATCATCCCAGAACCGAAATCCAAATTCTTCATCTCCATAGCCAATGAAGAAACATTTCTTGGATTTGGCATCTAACTTGTTGCGAGCATCAGAATCTATGTGAACATAGGAAACACACCCAAAGACCTTCAAATGATTGAGTTGTACCTCTTTTCCTCTCCATACTTCCTCGGGCAGTCTGAATTCCAAAGGAACTGATGGTCCACGGTTGATCAAGTAAACTGCGGTATGAATTGCGTCAGCCCAAAATGTTTGAGGTAACCCTGAATGCAACCTCATGCTACTAGCTCGTTCATTGATGGTCCTGTTCATCCGTTCAGCAATGCCATTCTATTGCGATGTGCCTGGAACGGTCTTTTCCATTCTGATACCATTGACAACACAATACTCTTTGAAACCTCCATCAATGTATTCTCCTCCATTATCAGGTCTCAAGCATTTTAACTTTAAACTTGATTTAGTCTCAACCATAGCCTTCCATTTCTTGAATGTTTCAAACACATCAGATTTATTTTTCAGAAAGTAGACCCATACCTTCCTGCTGAAATCATCAATGAAAGTCGCATAATAGCGAGAACCTCCAAGAGATGCTGCTGGAGATGGTCCCCATAAATCTGTGTGTACCAGTTCTAGCTTTCTTGGTCTTAAGGTCCTGCCAAACTTTAAGAAACTGAGCTTCTTCTGTTTTCCAAGAACACAACTTTCACATATGTCTAGATCGACATTTTTTAACTTTGGCAGCTTTCCCTTCGACTGAAGTATCTTCATCCCCTTTTGACTCATATGGCCAAGTCTACAATGTCATAGCTGTGCTTGATTTTCTGCTTCAGTAGAGGCAATGATGTCTGTAAATCTTGTGGTCATATATAGGGTGCCGGTTTTCTTTCCACGAGCTAAAACCATTGCTCCCTTTGATACTTTCCACATACCTCCAGCAAAAAGTATTGAATGACCATTATCGTCAAGTTGTCCGACAGAGATCAACTTCTTCTTTAATCCAGGAACATGCCTTACATTTTGCAAGTTCCATGTAAATCCATTCATTGTCTTGATTTGTACGTCTCCTATACCCACAATATTCAGTGGTTGTCCATCGGCCAGGTAGACTACACCGTGATCGCCACCAACATAATTTTGCAACATTTCATGGTGTGACGTACAGTGGAATGAAGCACCAGAATCAAGAATCCAATCATCAATTTGACTTTGTACAATAAGAATTAAAGCATCTTGTACCTCATCTATTGTAGCGTTTGCAGAGTCAGCTTCAGGTTTTTTCGGTTTTGTGCAATTCCTCATGAAGTGACCAGGTTTGCCACAATTCCAACATTCAACCTGCTTTCTGGATCCAAACTTGCTTTTACTTCTGTATCTTGATTTTGATTTGCCTCTGGATGAGCCTCTATCTTGTCTCTTCCCTCGAGTGTTGATGTTGAGAGCTGATCTTGAGCTTGAACTTTCACCTGAGTCTTTCCTTCGCACTTCTTCAGCCAAAATCAAGTCTCGAATGTCATCATACTTCAGTTTGGATTTTCCAGCTGAATTGCTCACGGTTGTCCTCATGCCTTCCCAACTGCTTGGAAGTGAAGCTAGCAAGATGAGTGCACGAATCTCATCATCAAACTCAATCTCAATAGATGATAGTTGATTTGTGATGGTATTAAAGTTGTTGAGGTGTTGTGTAACATAAGTGTTTTCGACCTTCTTCAAGTTGAACAACTTTTTCATCAGGTGCACTTTATTATTTGCTGATGGCTTCTCATACATCCCAGACAAGGCTTCCATTAATCTTGCAGTGGATTTTTCTTTCGTAATATTGTGAGCAACTTTTCTTGATAAGGATAACCGGATAATGCCCATGACTTGTCTATCAAGAAGTTGACAATCTTCTTCTTGCATATTTTCTGGTTTGCTTTCCAATAAGGGAAGATGAAGTATCTTCCCATATAGATAATCCTCGATTTACATTTTCTAGTATCCAAAATCTGTACCGTCAAATTTTTCAATTCCAACAGCCTTTATTTCATCTGCCATTTTACTACTTCTTCTATTTGAATTTTCTAAATTTGACCTTACGGATGTGTCCGAAACAACCAAAAAAGTTGGAAATGACACTGAGATCACCCAAATCGGACTTCGGATGGCTTAGATTTTCGCAATCAAAGTTTTGGATTAACGGACGGTGCAGATGCAGCCTCGTGTCAGCCAGAGTACCACCTGCGTTGCACTGGATCAAAACTCAGCAGCGGTGCAGATGAAGCCACGTGTCAGCAGATTAGCGTCTGCGTCGCATCGGATGAAAACTCATAAATGGTGTAGATGGAGCCACGTGTCAGCAGATTAGCGTCTGCGGCGCACCGGATCAAAAACCAGGATGACGTGGCAAGGTGACGTGACCGTTGACCGTACGAATATGATGACGTGGTGGGTCAACCCGACCCGTTAGGCAGAAGCCGGGCGAAGAAGGAGCGTGGCGCGCGTACGGCGCGTTGGTGCGTGTGGGCAGTCTGGACGTCAGCGCGTGCGGACATGCAGGACGTCGGTTCTTAGCCGGGTGTTCACCAGTGGATTCGACCGGTCGTCCTCTACATGATGGTATGTTCAAAAACATGTTTTGAGAACTTTGATTTTTGAGTTTGGATCAAACACCCTCTTTTTCAAGAACAACCTCTGATACCAGTTGTTAAGAGTTTCCAGTGATCAAACATGCATAAATTTACGTGGTTCGGCAACTTGCCTACTCCACGGAGCTATTGATTTGTATTAAACATTCAAAGGAAACAATACAAACAAAAAAGAGGAGAAAACTCTTCTCAACTCAACTCTACACTCAAGCTCTCTCTACTGCTCTCTCTTCTCTTCTGTTCTCTCTGTGTTTTGCACTCTGCAACTCTTCTATACTCATTTCTCTTCACAGAGCACATGGATATATAACATGGGAGTAAGGGGGCATAAATCATGCCATAATTTATGCCCATCGATTTTGTCCTTCACCATGTACAAAGTGTGAGAATAGGTATTCCCACTTGTATATGGTGGTACATTGTCTGTCTCCACTAACTAACACTGATGACGTGGCCGATGGAGATTTGGTAGATGATATGGTAGATGGCGTGTCCTGACACGTGGCGGGTGATGCGTCGGGTGACATGACAATGATGTGGTCACTGATTGGGATTAAAATGCTTTTGCATATTTAGTGGAAGGAGAAAGACAAAGGGTTGGTTTGTTGGAGTTCCGGGTCTGATTCAGTCCTATCTAATGTACCCATGAGTGTTCTCATGTTATTTATTGTCTATTGAATCTGTCTGGTAATCACTAAATGAAAGAACACTAAATTTTGGAATATCCTAGCAAATATCTTTTGACTTCCTGATAATCCACTGATAAATAATGGAAGTGTTGAACAATGGTTAGAAATGAAGAACTCCACTGACAAATATCATCAATCCGTTTGTTTCTGTGAAAGTTATATCTCAGCACATTCATATGTATTGCTTCTGGTGATCGCCTTACATGCATTTCTTGCTAGTAATTACAAGAAAGCAGATTCCTTCTCCAATTCATTGCTGCATTGCTAATTTATTGTGCCATAATTTCTGCAGCTTCCATGACAGAGCCAGAATCTTCATCTAGACCAAAAGGGGCCTATGATGTATTTCTGAGTTTTAGAGGAGAAGATAATCGCAAGAATTTTACAGATCATCTATATACTGCCTTAGTCCAAGCAGGAATCCTCACTTTTCAAGATCATAATGAAATTCCTAGAGGTGAAGAAATCTCCAAACATCTCCTTAAGGCAATTCAAGAATCAAAGATATATATAGTGGTGTTCTCAAAAGGATATGCTTCTTCTAGATGGTGTCTTAATGAACTTGTAGAGATTCTTGAGTGCAAAAGCAGGAAAACTGGTCAGATTGTTCTTCCTGTATTCTATGACATTGATCCTTCAGATGTGAGAAAACAGACTGGCAGTTTTGCAAAAGCATTTGATAGCCATGAAGAACGTTTTAAAGAGAAGGTAAAGGAATGGAGAAAAGCTCTTGAGGAGGCAGGAAATCTAAGTGGATGGAATCTCAATGATATGGAAAATGGGTATGACATTTCTCTCTAAGATTCACTTGCACGCATTTATGGAGTAATTATACATTAGATTTTACCATGTGAAACAACAAAATATTTTTTTAGCATACTTAATTGTCTCTCTATTAATGAGTTGCTTTTGTCAATGAACAGCCACGAATCAAAATTTATCCAAGTGATTGTCAAGGATGTGTTGAATAAATTGGATCCCAAGAACCTAAATGTTGCTACTCACCTAGTAGGTATTGATCGCCTTGTCCATACTATTAGTGACTTCCTAAGTGCTGCGACAGATGAGGTTCGCATTGTGGGCATACATGGGATGCCAGGAATAGGAAAGACGACTATAGCAAAAGTTGTATTTAATCAACTCTGCTATGGATTTGAGGGAAGCTGTTTTCTTTCGAATATCAATGATACATCAGAACAATCTAATGGTCTCGTTCTTTTACAAGAACATATTCTTCATGATATTTTAAAACAAAATGCTGGAACTATCAATAATGTTGATAGAGGAATGGTTATCATCAAGGAACGGCTTTGTCACAAAAGAGTTCTTGTTGTTTTCGATGATGTGGTTCATTTGAACCAACTAAATGCTTTGATGGGAGAGCGAAGCTGGTTTGGTCCCGGGAGTAGTGTAATAATTACAACTAAAGATGAACGCTTGCTTCTTAAAGCGGATCGAACATATCAGGTCGAAGAATTGAAACAGTATGAGTCCCTTCAGCTTTTCAGTTGGCATGCCTTTGGGGATAGCAAGCCAACAAAAGATTATGTTGAGCTTTTGAATGATATAATTGATTACTGTGGAGGGCTTCCTTTAGCCCTTGAGGTTTTAGGTTCTTGTTTGTCCGGGAAAAACAAATCTAGATGGAAATGTGTAATTGACAAATTGAGAAAAATTTCAAATCGTGAAATTCAGAAAAAACTTAGAATAAGTTTTGACACACTTGATGACCATAAACTAAAGAATACATTTCTTGATATTGCATGCTTTTTTATTGGTAGAAATAAAGACTACGTAGCAAATGTACTAGAAGCCCGTTGTGGTTACAATCCAGAAGATGATTTGGGAATTCTCAGTGAAAGGTCTTTGATTAAAGTTAATGCTTGTGGAAAGATAGGCATGCATGATCTATTGAGAGACATGGGAAGGGAGATCATTCATGAAGAGTCACCAGACCACCCTGGAAAACGCAGCCGAATTTGGCAACGTGAGGATGCATGGAATGTACTCAGCAAGCAGATGGTAATTACTAAATGCATACACAAAAGCACAATCATGCATGTTTATCTTTCTTTTCAAACGTTTTGCTTATAATTATTTAGAAGTTCTACTGAATTTTGTTGCCTTTTTAGGGAACAGAAGTTGTAGAGGGTCTAGTGCTGGATGCGAGAACATCAGAAGATAAATCACTAAGCACGGGATCATTTACAAATATGCGATGCTTAAAGTTACTCCAAATCAATGGAGTACATCTCACTGGACCCTTCAACCTGCTTTCTGAAGAGTTGATATGGATTTGTTGGCTTGAATGTGCTTTAAAATCTTTTCCATCGATTTATTGTTGGACAACCTAGTTGTTCTTGATATGCAGTATAGTAACATCAAAGAATTTTGGAAGGAAAAAAGGTGCCAAACATACTACAGTCCTCCAAAATTTGTTGTTTATATTTTCAAGTTAGAACTTTTGATGATTAGTTTTTGTTGTTCTCCTCACTGCTTTGACAGATTCTCAACAAGCTGAGAATCCTTAATCTCAGTTATTCAAAACACCTTGTTAAAACACCAAACTTGCATAGCTCAAGTCTAGAGAAATTCATGCTTGAAGGTTGCTCGAGTTTGGTTGAGGTACATCAATCTATTGGACATTTGAAGAGACTTGTTTTCTTGAATTTGAAGGGATGTTGGAGGCTAAAGATTCTTCCTGAAAGCATTTGTGAGGTAAAGACTCTTGAAAGTTTAAATATTTCGGGGTGTTCACAACTTGAGAAGTTGCCGGAGCGCTTGTGTGATATTGAATCCTTTACTGAGCTGTTAGCAGATGGAATTGAGAATGAGCAATTTTTATCTTCAATTGAACATTTAAAGTATGTAAGGAAGTTGTCATTGTGCGGATACAATTTCAATCTGGACGCACCATCATCTCCATCCTGGCCTTCACCAATTTCATCATGGATGTCAGCAAGTGTTTTAGATTGGAAAGCTTTGCTGCCAACTTCTTTCACTGGTTGGAGATTTTTGAGAAAACTAAGACTTGCTTATTATGGTTTGTCTGAATGCTCATTTAATTGTGTTGATTTTGGTGGTTTGTCCTCTCTTGAAGAATTGAATCTATCAGGAAACAAATTCTTCAGTCTGCCTTATGGCATCAGCGTCCTTCCTAAGCTGGGGTTTTGAGAGTTCATAATTGCAGCAATCTTGTATCAATCTCAGAGCTTCCCTCAAATTTAAAATTCTTGGATGCATTCGGTTGCACATCAATGGAAAGAGTAACTGCCAATCCAGTTAAAAGAAAATGAAAATCTGTCTCTGTATAGGTGTTCAGATTTAATGGAGATTCAGGGCATGGAAGGTCTAAGTAATCATGGCTGGATTCTTTCCTCTGATACCGCCTCCGATTTATCAAATAATAAGAAGAACGTTGTTGAGGTACTATTCTCTCTCTCTCTCTAGATCTCTCTCTCTCTCTCTCTCTCTCTATATATATATATATATATATATATATATGTTAGTGTTTGAAATTTCAGCACTCTTTCAAATGAATTTATATATGCAGGCATCGTGCAATGGTAGTTATGGATATCATATTCACGACTACGATGTGAAATTGCCTATGAGTATCTATTATTTTAAGTTTCCAAAGGGGTTCATCTACCATGGACAAGGATGTTCATTATCATTTCATGTACCTCCAGTTTTTCAAGGGTTGATTTTTTGGGCTTTCTCTACAAGGACTGTTTTTAGTCGGATTCCCAGAATCAATGCTATTATTAGAAAGAGGAGCAACGGTATTCAATTGTTTGAAGCTACACATGTAGTCGGACACTATTCCCCTCTTAGTTGGACAAGATACGTAAGTTCAAGTGAGATGGCAATGGAAGAACATTGTGCACACGAAGAAGTGGAATTGTATGTGAATTTAGGGAGCGAAGACATTAATGTGAAACAATGTGGGATCCAAGTGATTGTTGATTTGGATTCATTTGAAGGAATAGAGTGGAATCATGGCGTTGACAACCAAGAGTCAGAAGAGGCAAGAGATAGAGTGATACGTGTACCGCCATATCATCTGCTTCCTCATCTGCCATATCATCGGCTTCCTCATCCTCTTTATGGTTCAATAGGATTTACTACAATGGAGCAGTGGAAAGATTATTTATCTAATTTCCCATTTCGTACAGAAACTTTAACCTGAGCTCAATTCGTTGAAGGATTTCGTTTTTGAGTTGGCAACGGTTCTCAGGTCTGATATTACCGCCTTGTTTTACAAAACAAACAAACAAATAAATATAAAGCATTGTGTCTTTGGGCTGTTTCTTTTTATATAATGTATCATTTGTTGAAAATAATTTTACTCGAAAGGGAATAATTTATTGGATTATTTGTTCAAGGGAGATGGGAAAAAAAAGAAAAAGAAGGAAAGTGTTAGTTAAATGTGGTGAATGATTAGAAGTTATGATGCATTTGCATAGATTTATTAACATATATTATTATCTTTGGGCAAAAATTAAAAAGTATTAACATCATTCTATGATCAGTTCATGTTAATTATAAGTAATTGAAAAGGATTAGTAATTTGGATCTGCTCATGAAATTTCATGTTGATCAAAATAAAAAGTATAAAATTTGTGTGAAATCCAAATTGATTAAGGCACATTTATATTCCATTGATAGAAGTATAGATTTAAATCATATTGATATTAATGATTTAAAATTTATGTAAAATTTTAAATAAATAAAAAGTATTTTAGTATTTTTATCGTGATTGCACAAAATATTATTTTGTTTATACGGTAAGAAGCAAAGACAAGATCTTAGAAGTGTTTAAACATTTTTAAAATAAGGTTAAAATAAGCTTATCAAGAATATCTAGGTGATAAAAGGGATAAAGATGGGGAATAAAATTCATTTTTTGATGATTTTTTTTTTATTAAGCCATATACCATCATTATTAAAAAAACTCAAGGCATTAAAGAGGTTAGATCTCTCATGGCATGGCATGTAATGTCTATCCAACTAGAGGTGTCTAAGAATGAAAAGAAGTTTCCCGTGGGATATTACCTAGAGGAGTCGTTTCCTATCATTGGGCTGTGATTGCTTGAAAAGTTATCCAACATGGTTGAAATATTGGGCTGTGGTTGCTTAAAATTCTACTAGCCTGATTTTATTGCTTTCATTTTTAGTTTGGCATCTTAGAAGATAAACTAGGTGTATCACAGATAATAATTCACGTGGATTTTTCAATTAATAACTTCACATGAACTAACTGGTACGCTTCTAGTAATCTGACTTCTTTGGCTTAAAATTTGGAGATCTAATTGATACAATTAAGAATTAAAAGGACCAAATAAGACATACCCTCTAACATAAGGACTGAAGTATCCTTTAAAAGAAGCCTTTTCTGTTATGTTCAAGAAGATGCAAGAGGACAAAAAACTAAAGGGTTTTAAATGAATAGAAAAAAAATAGAAAATTGAAATCATTCCAGGAAAACTAATTGAAATAAATATAGATATAGAAATTAAAGTCTCTTTAGTTGTCCATTAACTTCTAATTTCAGAAATAAATCACTAATTAATGTGTTGTTTCAAGGAAGAATAAGTGTTATACATTAAAATTGAGCAAAGAATTATAAAGTCTAAACCAGGAAAAACATGTCAAATTTTATTGCAGATCAGACTTAATAAACTCCAAACTTAATGTGGATGGTGAATGAAAAATATAAAAAGTTTACATGAAATAAGATCTTTAAAACAAGAAATGAATGGGTAGTTAATAATTTGAAAGACATGGCCTTATTTTTTGCCATAATAGAACCCACTCCTAAACCTACTTTAGTTTTCAGCCTAGACATGAAATTCCAAGCCACCTTATAAATTTTTAAGTATGTTAAAATCGCATTTTGACTTGTCAAATCATACTATTTTACAAGTCAAAACACGCTTTACGTGCTAAATCGTTTGAAAAAATCGAAAATGGATGAAATCGTTAAAATTAGGTAAAATTGCGCAAAATTGCGATTTCAAGACCGATTTTACGATTGTAACAAAACGCATGAACTAAACTTAAATTTCCCCTATGCTACAGCTGTCAGGCACCTATTGGCTATTGAAATGCACAGTCACGCCACGCGGTCTTCACTCTAGTCACAAAATTGTTCTTCACTCTTCAGTATTCACTCCTCCTTTTCACCGAACAAATCCCTAATCCCCTTCTCTAATTAACCAACCGGGCACCGGCAATCACAAAAGCGGCGACGATCACGGTCACGGTCCAGTCTTCACTCCTTCTCTTTCCTCACTACAGAGTCCAGTCATCAATACTCACGGTCGTGACTTCCTTTTCATCAACAGTGGCGACGATCTCCTCAACAGCTCACAGTTTCAGGCTTCCTCTTCAATCTTCATCAACAGCGGCACGCCAACAACGATCTCCTTTCTTTCCCATCATCAACAACTGACGGCTTCCTCTTCATCAACAGCAATAGGCGACATCGCTCCTCTTCACCGGCAGCCGTTCAGCCTTCATTATCAACGGCTCCTCTTCACCTTAAGTTGATTTTTCCTTCAAAATGTAAAACTGCAGTAGTTGATTTTGCCCCGTAAATCATAATTGTATATTCCCCTGTAATAGATTTTTATTTTGCCCTATTACCCTGTAATTATTAATTATAGTTTTGATTTTGCCTGGTCCTGTAATTTGTATATTTATAATGTTGAATTGAATCGAATGGAATTGATCGGGTAAAAATTAGACTGAAAATTGTTGAATTGGACTGAATTGAATGTCATTTCAGTATTATAGGACTGAATTAATTGGACTGAATTGAATTGAATTAATCGGGTGAAAATGAAATCGTTAAATCATGTTTTTTGCTTTGTGGAGTGTTGCTACCCAATTTTTGACCCATGTTTTTGATATATTTTCAAAAATCCATAAAATAGAGAAAAACAATGAAAATCCAAAAAAATATGTTTTTTTAATATATTCTCGTCATTTTAGCATTTTCAGCGTCGTCTAAAAAGAATTTAATTTTTCAAAAGCTTTTCAAACGCGTTCGACTTTTCACGCATCGTTTTTAAAATCATTGATTTTCCTCATCGAGTCGACGTTGATGTTGATCGTTTTCAAAAAAATATAAAAAAACAAGAAAAATCAAATTTTACAAAAAAAAAAAGTTAAGGGACCAATTTTGAAAACTTGGCAATATTTTTTGCCTATAAATACTGGTTTCCAACACTTGAAAGAGGGGGGGCAATTTTGCAATTAAAGGGGAGGCGACACCAAAAAGAAAAAAACCCTAAAAAAGACTTAGCTTTCTTCTCCCTCACCCGGGAGCAGCCGCCGCTCACCCCCCATCCAAACAGAGACTAGACCCGACCATTCCTTCCCCTGCCAACTCACGCTCAACCCTCTCTCCCAAAACTGGAGCAGCCACACAAACCCCCCACCCCGCTGGATTTCTTTCCCTCTGGATCCAACCGTTCAAGCCGGCGAGGAAAAGAAGAGGAAACAGAGACGAGTCGGATCCACCGGTTGCAGGTTTTCTCAGCGGTGGAGCGTGGATCCACGCGCCGCCAGTGGCGGGGGCGCGTGGATCCACACGTCGACACTGTTCATGCAGCCCCCAGGAGTCCTTCCCTGCAATTTCTGGAGTTTAGGGACTATTTTGTAATTTCGTAAATTAATTAATGTAATTTTTATTTATTTGTTTTGATTTTGAATTTGTTTTTGAATTGTGGATGTAAAAGAAAAGAAAAGAAAAAAGAAAAAGAAAAGAAAAGAAACAAAAAAATAGTGAAAGTGTATGTGTTTTTTTTTCTTATAAATGTTTTATTTATTTTCTTATTTATGATAAAATTGCAAAGATTAAAGAAGAATTTAATATTTTGATTGGATCACGGTTAAGAATTATTAACTTATATGTAAGTGATATTTCTAATTTCCGATGAAAAGACAATTATTAAAACTTCTTTAACACATCAAATTTGCGAAGCAGCTTACCTCAGGTAGGGTGCGTTAGGGGTCGCTAATACCTTCCTTAACCACAACCAGTCCCTTACTCGCGATCTCTGACAAGACCAGTACATCAGGTTTCCTAGTAGCCCTCAATGAATTACTAGGTGGCAACTCCTAACGAACCAATTCAAGCAACGACAACAACGAGAAAAATCACCAACCCGATGCCGCGCGAGATTTTTCGACGTGCGACAGAATGGCGACTCCACTGGGGAAGGTATTGTTTCTGACATTATTAGACTAAGCTTTGTATATTTGATGTGTTTATGTTTTTGCATTTTTTTATTTTAGTTTTGTTATTTCCATGCATTTTATAGAATTGTCTCATGCATCACCTGTATTTATTTTTGAGAACACACACATTAAACTTTAAGTTAGGTGGGGGACTAGCAGCTTACCTTGTGACTTGAGTCGAGGTTTAAGTTTGTGTAAACCCCAACTCTTTGTTGAGTGCTTAGACTGGTAATGATTGGTACACGTGACAACCCATTACCTATTGGGCCCCTATATTGACTTTACGAGGGAAATCACTAGGACAACAAGAGACCCCTTTTAGAGACCAAGTAGCAAACCTACCCTTTGTCTCACGTAAAATGAATAGAGCCTGTCTTTAGGATGTATGTGCTATTGTTTTGCATTCGAGCAAACCCTTCTTGAAGCATCTTGAACTTAAGACTTGTGGGTGACACAATGGTCGTCACTCAGAAAATTTTCATTGTAGAGTTTGGACAAAAATCACGATTCTTGTTCCATCATGCAAGAGTTACGACCATATTGTCACCCCTCGAAGGGTGAGTTTGTCATATAGATTACATACATGTACCGGGTTGAAAGGTAGGTCCCCCACACAAGTTGTGCTGCGCGTGATTGAAGAAAGATGAGGGAAGTGAAGAAATGTGTCAGATAGAGGCTCATTATCATATTAAGGTTGAGAGCATCAAAGGTGAAGTAGCTGGACTCAGATCTGCTCGAACAAGTGTTGAGCATCAAATGGAAAGAGAATGTCTGTATAGTCTTCTGTGGGAACACTGCTTGTTCACGTCCAATTAAAGTTGTACCTCTCCTTTTCAGTCATCAACTAATGACAACTCTGGTTCTTGTCTAGTTGCACTGTTAAGTGTTCATCGCCTCCACATCATCTAATGAAACCAAACGACTAATAGCCTCATGTACATGGTGCATTAGTTTTCTTTGAAGTTACCCCAATTATGAGCTCAATTCCAGTTCATCAGCACAAGATGTGGGTTTGAAAACCATGATTAGACACTGAATTGCTACGTGGCAGAGATCTCTCGGCAGGAATTTATTTGTGGATATGCAAGTGGGAAATCCAAGAAGGGATACATTGATTTTAGATTGTCCACAATTTTCTCCTACCAGTATCGGCATTACAACACAAAAGTAGGGAGAAAACATAAACCTGGACTAAACACCATGAAGAAGACTGAAACTTCAACAGAATAGAACTCCCTCTACAAGTGGTTGTTTGTCGCACTGTCAATGAGAAATCAAAGAGGAAATAGAGGAGCTTCAGATTTATCGAGCTCTCTTCCAGTTTTGACAATGTGTGATTCCACATGTTTTTGTTTTCATGCGTTGTCGGGATTACCTAGCTATTGAGAGGTTTCCAACAATCCTAGAACAACAACAATACCATTGGAAGATTGACATGAAGTTGTGTGGATTGCCAAGAAAGAATTGAACATGTTATGAAGAGAGGAAAGATTGAAGGTTCTGTCATGGATTCCAGAACAATGATGAGAGGTGAATCAGGAGATGACTTCGACGGTGTGAACCCTTAATTAGGTGGTATAGCCAGGTCTCACGGTAGCATCAATTGCTCAAATGTCTTTGCCAAGATGGGACATTCCTCTATCGTTTAAGTTTGTCGACCAGCATCTGCCAGATTCCAGAATTTTGCTTGACTTCGACAAATCCCATGCAACCACCAATTTCTAGGTGGTATAATCCAGATAAGTGATGTGATGTCATGGTGGGGTCCTCAACCATTTCAAGTGAACAGTTTCAAGAATTGCAAAAATTGAGTCTGAAAGTTGGTGAGCGAGAGACAAGTGGAGTCGGTGAAGGGAGGGTGTCATTGGCTATATTATCCCCCGAACATCTTCAGAATGACATGTTGATCGAAAGTGCTTGGAAAAACCCAAATATTGGCAGAAAAGCTTATTCAAGAATGGTGATGAACTGTCAATCATATTGTTTTGGAATTCTGCATTTTGTTTTGGGATCACATCTCATCCTTCAACGAAACATGCCTTGCTTTTGTCTTTTTTGTTGTTTTGAAATCAACAGATGTTTAACATTTTCTCTGATAAAATATTTTGATCAAACTCCAACATGCGATAAAGGTTAATCAATCCTGAAGATTAAAAGTGTTTTGATTGCAGAAATGACTTGATTCTTGTTGAAATGACATGAGGTGACTAAACAATTTTGAACTCATACCTCCTGAAATTGAACCACACATCATATAGCTAAGTTTTAGTAGTATGCATAATGACATGTAATGGATTTGGTAGTTATGGACTCGTGAATCATTGACTCTTACAAGTCCAAATCATTACACTGGATGAGGTCAAAATTTATCGGTTTTAACTGACCTTGCTTGAAATGAAAAAAGGTCATCTTTGATATCCCTTCACTTTCTAAAAATTATCTCCCTTGTAGTCCCATTTTGAGCTGGATAGAATATTTTTTTCATAAAAAAAAAAACCTCTGACTAGGATCACACCCCACACTGGGGGCAAATGGGAGATATTTTGAAGACATTGATGTAATTAATGGATAAAGGGGAAGGCTTAGTACAAAAGTCTATTGATTGAGAAAGTTAAAAGAAAACACATATACTGGGGGCATATAAGAAAATTTTGAGGAAGGCTATGAGTTGAATTTGCCTTCACTTAAAGACAAGTTAAAAAGAAATGGAAAAAGAATGCCTATCAATTCTAAGAGAGGCAAGGCAGTGTTCAATTGAGAAAAGACAATAAATGCCAAAAGTCAACACTAGAAAAATCGATGATTCATATCTTTTGGTGTGTCTAGGATAAAGCTTCTAATGTCTTCAAATTTTTTTTTCGATTATTCATAAAAGAAAAAGTTGGATTTGCATTATGACCTATGTTAAGAGAATTCTGATATTTGAGATTAACAAGGTTATATGTCATTTTCTCTACAATGACGACAAGAGAAAGAGAATCGATGAATAATTGATGTTGATCCTAGGTTTTTGAAACCCTCAAACACCTTTTGAGCCTTTGAAATTATTTTCTTTCATAGCCATGAACCATAGCCTGCATTACATGCTTTTAAAAGCCCTTTTTAATCAAGCAAGCAACTTGAACCGATAAATGGCGCTCTCAAAACTTGAAGAGTTTTTTCATAAGGGTCGTGACTTCATGAATTAAGCTACTGGTTATTATGCATGCTGATAAAATAAATATTGAGAAAGGAAACAACTTTTTTTTATCAAGCCTGAGCATCTAGTCATTTGAAGTTCACAAAAATATCACCTCATCACAAACCATAAAAAAAAAAAAAGATAAAGATACACCTAAAATCAGAGTTTAAAGTGGACACAAAGAACCATGAAAAAGTCATTTTAAATCTTGCAGCAACAGGTCATTTCTGTTTTCAAAATACAAGACAATCAAAGGACTGCATTGAATAGTGTGTTGGGTCTTTGACCAAAGAAGTTTGAATTTCAAAAGAAAAAAATAATTTCAAAAACAGACATCGCTCTGATTTCATTCCAACAATTAGACTTGAATAGACATGATCGTTGAAATGTGAGATTTGATTCTAGAACAAGAAAGATTTTCAAACAAGAACATCAATTGAGTTTGCAAAATCCTTGATAAAAATGACATCAACATTTCTCGACACTCCTTGAAACGTTGACCACCTAGGGGCAATACAATGGACCCTTAGAAGAAAAACAAACAACATTCTGATCACCTAGGGTCAAAGAAAGAATCAGATGATGAGTCATCAAAGTACAGGAAAGTTATGTTTAGCATCTGACAATGACAAAGGAAGACCTTTTCGAGTATAAACTGATGAACAAGCATTCATATCATTGCTGGGGTCAATGTTGTTCAAAGACAATCCAGGATCTAGTGCACTTCAGCAGCAATTGATGAGCAACGCTGCACTAGAAGGATATTTTCATATCTTCATCTTGGTTTATCATCTTCAACATGGTTATGACTTTTGAACGATGTTATCACATAGTTGCATGCACATGAATGCTGGAAGGATGCACCCACCAAGACTGACTGTGGGACCATTTGTTTTGAAGCTCAAATGCACACTTCACCGCATGAATATGGGTGATAACATGAACATCATTGATGATGCCAAAGCAGTTATTTTCACGATCTGATTTGACAAGCTAAGAGGAATCCATAGAGAAATACATCGCGCTTACAATGATGAGTTGTTCCCTGCAAAGAATGAGATGCATGTCGGAATGGTGTTTCAACTAGAGGCAAGTTTAGGATTGATTAACAATCTTGATGGGGTGGTGGCATGATGCACACAATCAATCAAAGGATAATTCTCAGAAGAATCCAAGAGAGAAAATCCTTCATAATGAATCAAGCAGCACCACACTTGGGGGCAGGGTCAAGCTTAATGAACGATGCAAGCAGAAATTGTCGAAGACAGCCCGGGATGGGCATTGCATTTACAGCTAAGTGGATGGCTAGCACATGAATGAGTCAATGCATCGGAAGAACAAAGAAAGCTTTGGGATACAAACAAGGGCACCCTATGATGATGGAGCATCAAGGAGGGGGGGACCTATATTTCAAATCAGGTAAGGATGCATGCATATCATCTAACCTCGCCAAAAAAAAAAAAAACCATTTGCACATATTTTTGAATTGTTACAGGAAAATCCTTAATGAGGTCCAGCAAGATGGTGGAAAAAGAAAGAAGCATTATGGTGATGATAATAAAGAATCGGTTTTGATCATGGAATAAAAGGACGATGGGATGAACCCTACCATTAGAAAAATCCCAAAGAAATGAATAGATCAACCTTGCAACCGAGAAGCCTCGAGTTTTCAACCCTTGCAGTCAGGAAACACCGAGTTTTTCAAACCCTATGATCGGGAATTATCAGGAAGCACCAAGTTTTCCAGCCCTTCTTCTGTCATCCCTTCAGAACTTCGCCAGGTAAGTCCTATTTTTCACATTTGTCATATCACATTTTTTTCATCTAGGTAGGTCGCCCATCATAATAAGACCATTTTTCACATTCTTTCTATTTGGGTAGGTCGCCCATCACAACGAGACCACTGTATCATATTTTTTCCATCTGGGTAGGTCACCCATTACAATGAGATCACACTTCATATTTTTTCCATTTTTGGGTAGGTCACCCATTACAATGAGACCGCACTTCACATTCTTTCTATTTGGGTAGGTCGCCCATCACAACGAGACCACTTCATCATAATTTTTCCATCTAGGTAGGTCACCCATTACAATGAGACCACACTTCATATTTTTTTCCATTTTGGGTAGGTCACCCATCACAACAAGACCGCTTTCTCACATTTTTTCTATTTGGGTAAGTCACCCATCACAACAAGACCGCTTTTTCATATTTTTTCCACTTGGGTAGGTCACCCATCACAATGAGACCACCATTTTTTCTGGGTAGGTCACCCATAAGAATGAGACCATTCTCCATCTTTTTTTTACCTAGGTAGGTCACCCATAATAATGAGGCCATTCTTCCCCCCTGGGTAGGTCACCCAAAGAATGAGACCACTCTTCCTTTTTCCATTTAGGTAGGTCACCCATAAGAATGAGACCATTCTCCATCTTTTGTTTTTACCTGGGTAGGTCACCCATAATAATGAGGCCATTCTTTCCCCTGGGTAGGTCACCCAAAGAACGAGACCACTCTTCCTTTTTCCATTTGGGTAGGTCATCCATAAGAATGAAACCATTCTCCATCTTTTTTTTTACCTAGGTAGGTCACCCATAATAATGAGGCCATTCTTTCCCCTGGGTAGGTCACCCAAAGAATGAGACCACTCTTCCTTTTTCCACTTGGGTAGGTCACCCATCACAATGAGACCATTATTTTTTCTGGGTAGGTCACCCATAAGAATGAGACCATTCTCCATCTTTTTTTTTACCTGGGTAGGTCACCCATAATAATGAGGTCAATCTCCCCCCTAGGTAGGTCACCCAAAGAATGAGACCACTCTTCCTTTTTCCATTTCGGTAGGTCACCCATAAGAATGAGACCATTCTCCATCTTTTTTTTTACCTGGGTAGGTCACCCATAAGAATGAGACCACTCTTCCTCCTTTCCACTTGGGTAGGTCACCCATTATAATGAGACCACATTTTACACATTCTTTTGTTCCAGCTGAATGAGGTCGCCAGATGGGATCTCATGTAGCTTTGGTTAAAGGGAATCTCCATATGGGATTTCAGGTTGATCGAGTTACACACATTCTTTGGTTTTGGTTAAAGGAGGTCGCCAGATGGGATCTCAGGATAATAAAAAAAAAAGAGAAAAAAAAAACAGAGTAAGGTTTTTAGATGAAGTGGATATTGAGCAAACAGAAAGACAAATTTTTCTTTACAAAGCTTACTATGCAAAACATCGAGGATTTTTGCTTCGTAAGCATTGTAAAGAGGGGGCATCTGTTGCTACCTAATTTTTGACCCATGTTTTTGATATATTTTCAAAAATCCAAAAAATAGAGAAAAACAATGAAAATCCAAAAAAATATGTTTTTTTAATATATTCTCGTCATTTTAGCATTTTCAGCGTCGTCTAAAAAGAATTTAATTTTTCAAAAGATTTTCAAACGCGTTCGAATTTTCACGGGTCATTTTTAAAATCATTGATTTTCCTCATCAAGTCGACGTTGATATTGCTCGTTTTCAAAAAAATACAAAAAAACAAGAAAAATCAAATTTTACAAAAAAAAAAATGTTAAGGGACCAATTTTGAAAACTTGGCAATATTTTTTGCCTATAAATACTGGTTTCCAACACTTGCAAGAGGGGGGGAAATTTTGCAATTAAAAGGGAGGCAACACCAAAAAGAAAAAAACCCTAAAAAAGACTTAGCTTTCTTCTCCCTCACCCGGGAGCAGCCGCCGCTCACCCCCCATCCAAACAGAGACCAGACCCGACCATTCCTTCCCCTGCCAACTCACGCTCAACCCTCTCTCCCAAAACCAGAGCAGCCACACAAATCCCCCACCTGGCTGGATTTCTTTCCCTCTGGATCCAGTCGTTCAAGCCCGCGTCCCCGGCTTGAATTTCTTCGCCTCCAGCCTTCTTCTCACAGAGCCTCAGCCCTTGCACAGCAGCTCCCAGATCAGATTTCCTTCCTTCTCCCCTCAGACCAGCACCGAGCCTCCACCTAAATCAACCCGCAGCTCCGGTGCCTCCCAGGTCTTCTCCCCTCAGTCGAAGCTTCCATTTTCCTGTTGAAGACGACCGTTGCCCCTCCTAGCTTGGATCCGGGGGTTGTTTCTCCTTTACCCATCTCCACCGCAGAGACCACAGAGGTCGCCCACATCGCCTTCTCCTCCCTCAACAGCAACGGCGAAGCAGCGCCGTCCACCACAGTAGCGCCGCTCCTTCATCCTCTACTTTTTCAGCCGACGATCAGCCAACACTTTTTTTTCCTCCTCCAGCTCCGCCGGCCAGACACGACAGGAGCACGATCGCCAATAGCTTTCCAGTCGCCAGCAGCCGCTTGAAACAGAGACCGAAGGGGGAAACGAAAAGAAACCACGGACAGAAAACAGAAAATTAAAAACAGATCTAAAGAAAAACAAAGAAAAACAACTGCTTGTGTTGCGTTTTTTGTTGATTTTGCAGGTCACCGCTGGCGAGGAAAACAAGAGGAAACAGAGACGAGCCGGATCCACCGGTTGTAGGTTTTCTCAGCGGTGGAGCGTGGATCCACGCGCCGCCAGTGGCGGGGGGCGTGGATCCACGCGTCGATATTGTTCATGCAGCCCCCAGGAGTCCTTCTCTGCAATTTCTGGAGTTTAGGGACTATTTTGTAATTTCGTAAATTAATTAATGTAATTTTTATTTATTTGTTTTGATTTTGAATTTGTATTTGAATTGTGGATGTAAAAGAAAAGAAAAGAAAAGAAAGAAAAAAATAGTGAAAGTGTATGTGTTTTTTTTCTTATAAATGTTTTGTTTATTTTCTTATTTATGATAAAATTGCAAAGATTAAAGAAGAATTTAATATTTTGATTGGATCACGGTTAAGAATTATTAACTTATACATAAGTGATATTTCTAATTTCCGATGAAAAGACAATTATTAAAACTTCTTTAACACATCAAATTCGCGAAGCAACTTACCTTAGGTAGGGTGCGTTAGGGGTGCTAATACCTTCCTTAACCACAACCAGTCCCTTACCCGCGATCTCTGACAAGACCAGTACATCAGGTTTCCTAGTAGCCCTCAATGAATTACTAGGTGGCGACTCCTAACAAACCAATTCAAGCAACGACAACAACAAGAAAAATCGCCAACCCGATGCCGCGTGGGATTTTTCGACGTGTGACATGGAGTGTGGGGTTGTGGCCTGTCCATTTATACTGTTGAATGATGGAATGATTTTAGGATGCCATTTCAGTACTATAGTTTTGTGAATTGTTATGTATAACAAAAAGTTAATTACAATCATAAAATGTTTGGATTGATTACATGGCTGATTTGAGTTGATTCTTGAATTGGTGAACACTTGAACTTATGACATCTAGAAAACAAATTTCTTATAATAGACTTGATATGGGATGGCAACATGGTATAGATATTAATAAGAATTCTAGAAAAGTTCAATGCAAGTATTGTCAAAAAATTGTTGGTAGAGGTATTTTCCGTTTCAAACAGCATTTGGCTTGCACTCGTAAGGATGTTGAGTCATATCAGCAAGTTCTAGAAAATGTTAAGCAAATGATTTTAAGATGCTTGAACTATGTATGAATTTTTATTTGAAGCATGTATTTTAAGATGCTTGAACTATGTATGAATTTTTATTTGAAGCATGAATTTTTTGTTAATGTATTTTAAAATTCCTTACGATTTTATGATACGTTTTTACGATCCAAGTTTGTATTGTATTTTCCATGCCGTGTCAAAATCACGATTTTAACAATCTTGATCCATATCTTGACTCTATAAGAATCGTCTTTGCAAAGAGATAGTTTTCCTTACAACACCCGATGGTATTTTTAACAAGAACATATGATAGAGATCCATTAATTAGCACTAAAAGAAATTTAAGTATTATTAATCCCTTTTGACATCTTACTAGTCTTGAAAATCCTAAAACTAGTAAAAAGATCTCATCTCCAATTAATGGCCATATTTTTTTATATATAATAAATAAATGAAAACCATCCGTCCTGAAGCTTTAGACCCATCATAACTCCAAACTACATCATTGACCTCCTCCAAAGTTACATCTCTCTCCAACCATGTTGAAGAATCATTGCTTAATGTCTTAAACCCTACCTCCTCTATCAACAATATTGCTACCATACAAGTTGGAAAAGAAAGCTTCAGCTTGAATTGAATCTCCAAAGGGTAAGAAGTAATTAACATTTCCACCAATAATTATTATATCAATGAAGTTTCTTTTGTTGGTTAAAGAAGCTAAGAGCTGAAACAATCTGGGATTTCTAGAACCCTACTTGCACCAATTATTTCTTGCTTTTTACCTCTGGAGATATCCATGATGTCTTGTTAAATCCTTGAAGGGGAAAACCTGACCGGTGATGTACTGATCTTTGCTTGTAGGAAGCTAAGCATACTGGC
Source organism: Populus tremula (assembly GCA_964019445.1). Taxonomy (NCBI): domain Eukaryota; kingdom Viridiplantae; phylum Streptophyta; class Magnoliopsida; order Malpighiales; family Salicaceae; genus Populus; species Populus tremula. The sequence continues at coordinate 15,413,139 of CAXHTJ010000011.1, forward strand.
ACACAATATTTAACGTGGTTTGGCAAATCACCTACATCCACGGGAGAGTCAATATTATTAGAGATAGAGAAAGTATACAAAACAAATACATGGAGGAGGAGGATCTCTTCACTCTACTCTACTCCTAGTTTTCATTGCTGCCCTTGCAGCTGCTGCAATGGAAGCAAGGTTGCTGCCCATAGCAGCAGCTCCTTTTTCTCTCTTCCTCTCTTCACCTCATTCTCACTCTCTCATTTTGCTCTCTCTCTTGGTGCCTATTTATAGGCAACAATGGCAGCTCCTTTTCTTCAACAACAGCAGCTACATATGGGTTGATGCATTTGTCAATGGTGGGTGCAACTACCATTGACAAATGGTAACCCTACTTCTTAGGGTAGGTTGCCCATTAATGGCAAATCTCAACAATCACCCCCTTTGACATTTACATGGGCAATTGTCCTCTTGCTTTTTCAGCACAAGCTTGCATCATGCAGCTTTTCCAAGCTTACCATTCTGAGAGCGTTTGTGGCCAAGTTTACAGGTACTCGCCAAACCTTTCAATCGCCAGAGTTACCAAAGCACACATTTTCTCACACAAAAGGATCACTGCAACCAGATGGTCTGCCACATCACATCTGAAGAGTTTTAACGCTTGTCTCTAGGACACAACATTCCCCTTCGAGCGTATTAACCATGCTCGGTCCGGAATGATTTATCAAGCCTCACACCAAGGCTTACAACACCCCCTCAAACGGAAATTTCTATTTCCAAGTGCGATAGTCATTATCTGAGTATCTCAATATGATCACGAGCTCACCACTCTTCCAAGAGTCTACTCATCCAGGAGTAGCGTCTGCCCTCTATTCCACTCTAGGAACCACGCTTTACTTCTCCATGAGTCTCTCGCTCTTAGTCTCAAGAGTCCAGGTAGCTCTCCACCTTTACCTATGGGGGCAGCCCATTAAAGGCTGATCCATATATATCTTGATACTGTGAGTATTACAATGCCTTCACCGAGCTCACCACCTTGACAAGAGTCAACTGGTGGTGGCTTTGAAACACTCAGAGGGGATAAAACACAAAGTTTTATTACAAAAAAACACAAGCTTACAATAACACAAAATCTTACAATACACACCCTCTCTTTCTCTCTAGTGTTTCTCTATATTCTCTCCACACAAAATAACATAAGTTGAGCACTCTATTTATACACAAATTCAAAACAAGAAAATTCAACCTTCAAGTGTGAAGGCGGCTGGTGGCCAATGGTGTGAAGGCAGCTGGTCGATGGAGGCTGGCGGCTAGCCGGTGACAGCTGGTGGCTGGCTGGGCGGTGGTTGCCTTCCTTGACCTTCTAGATTGAGTTTAAGTTCAACAAATCTCCCCTTTAAACTCAATCGAGGGATGTCATGCCAAGCATGAACTTTAGTCTGATAAATACTTCTCCCTTCAATGGCTTTTCTCTGTTTGTAGCCTTTAGCCACTAATCTGGCTTTGTATCTTTGCACTTCTCCTTTTGCATTCTTCTTCGTCTTGTAGACCCATTTGACACCTATTGCTTTCTTGTTTTCTGGTGGATTAGTCAGCTTCCAGGTATCATTCTTCTCAATGGCATGTATTTCTTCATCCATTGCTTTAATCCATTTCTCTTCTATGATAGCTTCATTGAAGCTTAGTGGGTCACTATCTGTAAAGAAACAAAATAAAGTTGTATCTTCCATGACTTGAGTGGCATCGTACAACTCTTCAAGATTTCTCATCCTTCTTGGTCCTTCTGATGAGGATGCTGATGGTGGTGTTGATGATGATGATTATGGTGTGTTCCTCCTGTTGAATACAGGGAATCTATGTACCGGACTTTGTGGTTCAGCTGCTGGCACAATCGGTTCTTCTACAAGTACTGTTGGTACTTCTTCACCTTCAAGGATCAAATCAGTGTTGATCCATTTGACTGCTTCTTGATCATCATTCCATTCCCAAGATTTATCTTCTTCAAAGATAACATCTCTACTCATAATTATCTTCTTCGTGATGGGATTATACAGTTTGTATCCCATCCTTCTTTCACCATATCCGACAAAGATGCATTTCTCGCTTTTATCATCGAGTTTTGTTCTTCTTGCATCTGGGATCTTTGCATATGCCACACAACCAAAGACTCGTAGATGAGCAACACTTGGTTTGTGACCACTCCATGCTTCTTCCGGAGTAACACCTTGTAAACTTCTGGTTGGGCAGCGATTTAGTAGATACACTGCACATGATACAGCTTCAGCCCAGTATTGCTTGGGCAACTTCTTTGCTTTGAGCAGACTTCTTGCCATGTCAAGAATCATTCAATTCTTCCTCTTAGCTACACCATTCAGCTGTGGTGTATAAGCTGGTGTTGTCTGATGTCTGATGCCTTTTTGTGTACAAAAGGCTTCAAAGTCATTTGTTGTATATTCTCCACCTTGATCAGATCTCACGGTTCTAATCTTATAGTCACTTTGCTTCTCCACAATTGCTTTAAAATCTTTAAAACAATTTAATACTTTTGACTTCCTCTTCAGAAAGTATATCCATGTCTTTATGCTAAAATCATCAATAAAAGTAAGGAAGTACCTATTTTGTCCTGTCGACATAGGCTCTATCGAACCACACACATCTGTATGCACTAACTCCAGTGGCTTATTTGCTTTCCACTTGACTTCTTTGGCAAAACTGGATCTGTGATGTTTGCTGAGGACACAACTCTCACAGACTTCATCTGGATGATCAATGTGAGGCATACCTTTGACCATCTTCTTGCTTGCTAGCATCTTCAAACTCGTGAAATTCAGATGTCCAAGCCTCTAGTGCCAAAGCCATTCTTCACTGTTGGTGATGGCACTCAGACACCTTGCTGCATCATACTGGATGTTTAAAGGAAACATCTTATTCTTGGTCATTTTCACATAGGCAATTAATCTCTCATTGTAGTCTCTAATTGTCAGATGACAATTCTTCGAGCAAAGAGTATAACCACTCTCCATAAGTTGACCTATGCTGATCAAGTTCTGCTTTATGGCTGGGATATAATAGACATCGGCGATGTAGCCGTGATCGCCGTTCTTCAACTTAATTGGGATGTTGCCTTTACCTTTGAATGGAACCTTTGAGGTATCTCCAAAAGTAACTAGACCTTGAATGGTCTCATCTAGATCACCAAATAACTCTCGGTGGCCGCACATGTGATTGCTAGCTCCAGTATCTAGATACCATATATATTCTCCTGTTTCTCGCTAAGACCTTGTTGGACAAGTAATGCAGCTGCTTCTTTATCATCCTTCTCTGCATAGTTGGCTTGCTCACGTATCTCCAACGGAGCTTTCCTTCGACATTCAGTGCTATAGTGCCCAAATTGATTGCAACTATAACACTGGATGTTCCTATTGTCACGGTTATTGTAACCGCCTCCTCTTCCTCTAGGAGTGAATGCTTGTTGTCCTCGACCTCCTCTGGTGGTGTTTCTACCAGCTCTTCCTCTAAAGCTTGTATTCCAAGATCCTCTTCCTTGGAATCTCTGAAATCCTCCTGGTGGTGGCTTTGAAACACTCAGAGGGGATAAAACACAAAGTTTTATTACAAAAAAACACAAGCTTACAATAACACAAAATATTACAATACACACCCTCTCTTTCTCTCTAGTGTTTCTCTCTATTCTCTCCACACAAAATAACATTAGTTGAGCACTCTATTTATACACGAATTCAAAACAAGAAAATTCAACCTTCAAGTGTGAAGGCGGCTGGTGGCCGATTGTGTGAAAGAGGCTGGTGGCTGGCCGGTGATAGCTGGTGGCTGGCTGGGCGGTGGTTGCCTTCCTTGACCTTCTAGATTGAGTTTAAGTTCAACAAATTCTGCCTCCCCTGTATTATTTATCAACCCGTGTGGTGAAACATCCATAAGCCCCCAACTAGTATGGTTTGTCTGCCAAAAAAAAATCCACTGTAACCTCCTGGATTTTTTTCTGGAAACAAACTATTTATAGAGTGATTTTGAGATTCAAAATCATGCCTTGTTATGTTTAATTCCTTCAATCTCGATGCACACTCAAAGAAGAAAAAAGTTACATCATCGATGTAATCTGAATCAATTGTAGATTTCTCCATGCAGTGTTTACAAGCCTTTTTGTTTTTCTCCACTGTTTCTGGTTTGTATACTAGATCATCACCTTCAACATTATCAGGGACAAAAGTTATCATGGTATGCTGTAACTCCTCAAGGACTGGAAATCCATCCATTACCATTCCGGACATCTTGACTACAAAACTAGTCTCATTATCCTTAAAAATAATTTCCTCTTTAAAAGTGCTAGTCTGAGCCATGCTGACTAAAACTTTTGCCTTTGAGATAAGTTTTCAAAAGAGCCTGTATATTCATGCACTGCAATCATTCATTTTGCCAACTCAAAAACAAAATGCTTTATTTATTTATTTATTAATTAATTTTATACAACAAGGCGATAATGGAAGATCTAAGAGGGCATAAAGTATGGGATTTTCACAAAGCAATCCTTCAACTAATTGAGCTCAGGTTAAAAGTTCTGCGCGAAGTGGATATAAACTCTTCTTATATAAATAATCTTTAAACTGCTCAATTGTAGAAAATGTTAGTGAACCATAAAGAGGATGATGAAGCAGATGCATTGGTACTACTTCGTCACTTTCAACTTCTGACTCTTGGTTGTCAATGTCACGATCCCACTCTATTCCTTCAAATGAATCCAAATCTACTATCACTTTGATCGCACATTGTTTCACATTAATGTCTTCGCTCCCCAAATTCACATACAATTCCAATTCTTCGTGTACACTACATTCTTCCATTGCCATCTCACTTAAACTTACGAATCTTGTCCAGCTTGTAGGGCAATAGAGTCCTATTACCAATGTAGCTTCAAACAATTGCATACCATTGCTCTTTTTTCTTATAATAGCATTGATTGTATGACTCCTACTAAAAAAAATCCTTGTAGTGAAAGCCCAAAAAATCAACCCTTGAAAAACTGGAGGTATATGAAATGATAATGAACATCCTTCTCCAAGGTAGGTCAACCCCTCTTGCAATTTATGATGATAGATTCCCATAACCAATTTGGCATCATAGCCGTGAATATGATATCCATAACCACCATTCCACAATGCCTGCATATATATATATATATTGATCACAAAGAGTGCTGAAATTTTAGACACTAATCTCCTGGTAACCAAACTCCCTACATAAACTCAATAGTTTCAACCTTAAAATTTCCTCTGTTCCACAATACCAAAATTCCACCAAGACAACTATTAATTAGTTCACAGCCTAATCACCAATCTCCCTATCCAATTGCTTTGTAAGGTGTACTGTTAGAACCGCCAGATCTTAAGCACTTATAAATCCCAGAAACTGCCCAGCATTTTGCACCTCATCATCTTTCCCATTCTTTTATGGTACAGACAGACACGTCACTAAGATGAGTGTAACGAGCGTTTCCTTGTCTGATGCCAGAGTCAAGTGAGCTTGAACCATCCTCTTCCCCTTTCTGCCGTATCGTTTTCTAAACTGTCAGTTGATGAAAAGACTTTAACCTTCCTCCTCCTTCTCTGTAAAATCATAGGGTGAAATATATGCTGGGTATTTGGGTTTATGGCTGCTCTACTGGGTGTAGAAGAACCCAGAGATGTTGAGTGTTGTTCTTCTGATAGTTGAGGACTGTCAAGAGGCACTAATTCATGGGATGGGCTGTGTTGTGCCTCTCAACATTTGATTCTGATGGGCCAGCACCTCCTAGATGCTGTTTTTGTTTAGCAGTTTCCGTAGTTGAAACTTAATTCCGAACACCCCTGAAATCTTGTAGTGGTCATTTCTCTCCAATATTTCCGGAACAGAATTTCAACAGGAACATCAGAAACAGCTGTTTTACAGATTTCCAAATCCCTGTTGTTATGCGAACAGCTAATCACATCCACAATCAACGCCAAATCTGCGCAGCTTTTAGTTGCAATCTCGTCAGCATTTTCAACATCAAAGTGTCAGCAGTACTAGTCTCTGTTTCACTCTCATCTTCCTGCTTCATCAGATCAAAAGCTGTCGTGTTGTCCTCAATAGCTTCAGATACTAGATAATGCAGAGGATCCAATTCCTGCAATTTGATCTTATAATATTTCCCATTTAACCACAAAGTAGTGTTTTCTTTAATAAATCTGTGAAGCCGTTTTCCAATTAAAAGATTAATATTACCAAGATTGCTATACCCCAAATTGATTTTGTCAAAACCTATAGCTCTACCATATGATTATAATCTTGATGGTCGTAACATTCCGACCAGTTATTGGCAAATCAGTAGCTTCAATCCAGGCAAATCGATCAATTGGACCATCTGTATCAATTCAAGGCCTCAACTCATCAAAATAACCATGCCAAGGCGTTATATCCAATTCAAAAGCTTCCATGGTGGAGTCATAAGTATTGAACGAGATCAAAGCTTGTGATGCACCCATAGAACAAAAAACCTTTAATTGAACTCCATTAGAATGCAAGTCTTTCCTTATATCCTGATAATTAACACCTTCATTTATCACTCCTACCAAGCTATTCTTCATCCATGCAACCTCCTCCTATTCTTGATCGTGTGTTCTAAAGTGTGCAGCCACTGGTTGAACAACAGGGACTTCATTAATAGTCTCATTTTGGATGACCGGGACTCCATTGATATCCTCTGTTTGATTAGTAGGGTATGCATTGCTTCGGAGTTCACGAGTGCTTGCTGAATTTTTTTCTGCGCGCAACCATAGCATAACTTCTGCAGTCTCCCTCCCTTACTGGTTCTAATTCACGTTGAACATGTTTTTTTAATCGGAATCCGATGCGTTGAATCTTTATTCACCTGTTGAAACCGCTTCAAATTTGCACGTAGACGATAAGACCTAAACCATACTCCATAAAGCTTTCCAAGGAGCTCCTGTTCCGAAGAATCTGTTTTCATTGTAACAAATCCAAATCTCCGTATCTGTTAAAAGCTAAACCGGTTTCTTCTGTTGTTTCTTAGTGATATGTAATATTGTTTCAGAGACAGAATATGAGTTCTTGCAAATTATTAGTAATGCAATAATTACCAGAGATAAAAAGGTAACGTGCAAAGGAAAAGGAGCAACGAAATTTCTTTATAGCTCTTGCCTGAGCATCTCAAAGTTTTCTTGAGAACTATATAAAGTTTATGGTCTATTTTATCAACCGGGTTGCTGGGGAGGTTTGGTTTGCCGGTCTAACCGTGATCGGATCTAATATGATACTCTCAAAATCAAATGGTATAAAACTCTTTCTGTTTGCTGGAAAGTAGTTTAATGAAAAATAAGTTGGAAAATACTTTTTAATGATTGGTTATATCATGAAAAATAAACTAAAAAATAATTTATTAATATTTTATAGTAAAAAATTTGATGATCAAATTTGATATAATTAGTAAATAATATGATATTTTTAAATTTTTCATAACTTTCAAAAAGTATTTTCCGTTCAAAATAAAAAGAAAATACTTTTTAGAAAAAAATTTCTTTAACTGAAAAATATTTTCAGTTCATTGAAAAATATTTTTCGTTTACCAACTTTTTCAATTACAAACAAATAAATAAAATTTAAAAATTATTTCTTCAAAAAGAAACACACAGTCCCTCCATTTCCACGAACCTTTTTTCAAAGCCTGGGAGCTCTTTTCCCAAGGAAGACTTTGACTGGAGGTGGGTCTAAGTTGCCATGAAACTGAATAGAATGGATAATGCAAGTCCAAGGAAACATATCTGGCCACGTTACTGTAAAAGCCTCTCCGTTGACTGATCATATGCAGGGCCGACCATTGTAATCTTCATGGAGACCGTTTCTAACACCAGAGAATGCGGTCCTTGTCGCGAACCCTGAGAGCGCTTCAGAAGGAGAATCAACGGTCTGGAAATTGACCATTTCCACTAGAAAACAAGAGCTAGCAGTAAGTTTAATGCTAATAAATAATACTCTATAAGGAGGTAAATGGAAGGCACTGGCGAGGGCATGTGCTAGTTCTGACGCTTTCCTCGCTCTCTTATTCTTTCTTTTCTTGTCTTTCTCAATTTCCCAAGCTAGCCTTTCCCTTACCTTTTTACCCCCACCATCGATTCATGTTCTTATAGACTCATAGTTATGCGCGCAAAATTGGCTGTATTCAACCTCATTTAAAAAATGCCTTTTGTAATGCTGCCAAGACGGTGGTAGTGAAACATAGTGGGGTCCCAAAACCACAAAGTGTAAAAGGAAATCCTTAGCATTAGGATGCTTCCACTGACTCCCACCATTATCCTTTTTGTTTTTTTCACATATATTTTTTTCAAGAGAAGGAGGAGATGGCTAGTCATTGTCAAGCAACTGAAGAAAAATTCGATGCTTTAATATTTTGAAGAGAATCGCAAATCAGTTTTGCACTACAAATGCTTTCAAGTTCAGGTAAATAATTCAATTTCAGAATCCTTAACTTTGGGAGACTGAGCTTTAGTGATGGAACAGCAGCTACTTTCTTCTCCCATAATCCCTTCTTCATCTCATGTTGCTATTATACCCACCATTTTGTCACAGAAGTATACTTTAATTTCTTCCAGGTTTCATCCACAACAAGCAAAGCGATTCAGACCAGAAATCATACCACTAGATGGCAATGGTGATGAAGCTCAACAAGACCAAGAAGATGAAAGCAAGCTCTCCATGCTATCACATTCCTTAATGTTTGTTAATCATGACATCCAGTTCTGTTGCATATTTCATTGATGAAACATCGCACAAACCTGAAAATCTCCACTGCTGATTCTGAAGTGATTCAAACCCGAGTGCTTTACTTGTGTGAAAATTTGTATTCATTATCTTATATTCATATTCGTTCCACAATCGGGCAAAAATTTTGTATATGCCCAGTGCTTGAGATTTGAGAAACGCTGCGAAGTCGGAGACTTGTTCAAAATGACTTTCCAAAGTTTCCGACTTCCTCGAGCAAGCTGCTTCTGTTCTTTTGATTATAACTGGAGGATGTAATAAGAATCCAGGACTATCTATCTTTCCTTTATTTTATCTTTTATATTTGTATATTCTACTTTGAAAAAATAATTTATTACTAGTCGGTGATTTAAGGTGACTCATTTGATGGTTTGTTTTGTTACCTAGATTAGGGGGTCGCACAAAGTTGAGGAAAATTCCATCGCTTGGTTTGTTGAGATGAAATAAGATTTTATTAATTGAAGACGATTAAAGTTTGATAGGAGAGGCTAAAATTTGTTGAGATAAAATTCCATTGATTTTATTCTGTATATAAAGACAGTCAATTTTATTCTATACATAAAGACAGGGGCGGAGTTGATAGTATTTGATAAAAAAAAAGGTTAAAATTAATATAACAAGATTTATTATTAAAAGAATTTATTTATTTAAAATAAATATATCATACTATTTTATATTTAAATATTAAATAAAAAAATTAAAATGTTTTGCAAGGGCTCGTGCCTCTACTTGTCTATAGTGATGTCAAGAAAAAATTATGGCATGCAGTTAATATTGATCTAAAATATTAAGGTTTGAGTTAGGGGTGTTCAAAAAAACCGAATAACCGAAAAAACCGAGAAAACCGATGAAAAATTAACCGAGAAAACCGAACCGAGATGAAAAACCGATTAAACCGATTACTAAAACAAAAAATCTTTCCGGTTCGGTTCGGTTCCGGTTTCACTACCAAAACCGGTGAACCGAACCAACTACCCATAAAAATAAAACAAAAAGGCAGAACGACCTAGTATAAATACTAACTAAATGATATTAGAATTCATTTTTGCAGCCGCCGCCCACACCAAACCAGCCTTCTTCCTTTCCCCTTCAATTTTCATCTTCCCTGCCTTGCTCTTGCATGTGTCTCTTGAGTGACTTCACCAAAGACTTCATCAAAAGCAAAAGCAAACTCTCGATCAGTGAGCCATGGAGTTGATACTTGCCTTCTGAAGCAAATGCCCTAGCCCCATCCAAAAGGCTCTTTCTTCGGGCTTCTTTAGCTAATTCTACCATAATAGGATTGGTCCACCAGATTGCCCATGCCAGCTCTTCCGTGTGCTTGTGTCAACGGAGCTTTTCCACGATCGGCAGCACAGGAGAATACATGCCAAGGTGCTTAATTAATGCGCAAAACAACTCCCTCTAGCTTCTTCCCCCTCGCCGACGAGTCTATGGAAACGGGGAGGGTATTTCCATGCCATCGATGCCTATAAGATCATGCTAAATCTTCCCAAACCGCAAGTCATTTTTAAATCAAAAATAAAAAAAAACCCATGGGATTAGGTTTTCCGGTTTTTTCCTTAAAAAACCGAATTTAACCGAACCGGACTGGTTCGGTTTGAACCGGTTTTCGGTCCGGTTCGGTTTATTTTTTGCAACAATACTATAATTCGGTTCGGTTGGTTTTTTGAGTCTAAACCGAACCGAACCGTGAACACCCCTAGTTTGAGTAATGAAATTGGAAACTAAAACAAAAGTAAAGATGAAATTGAAGGGGGCATGAGAAGAATAGCTAGCGCGTGCACTCACATGCCATCATGTGAGGAGTGTCGCCGCATGTGGAGGCGTGTATGGCTCCCTTTGACATCCAAAGGAGGTCTTCCATAGTCTTTCTTGGATCATCTTGGTGGATTCTTCCATTTGGGGCTGCATGTGTACAGGTTGGGGTTGTGATATGGTGACTACAACCTTTTTTCTCCTCTCATCTCTCTTTTCCTTATCATTAGCTTGATTTTTGTGCATTGCTTCGTAAATTTTCTCCTATAATTATTTTTATCATTATTTTTTTATAGTTATTTTTTTATATATTCTTTTTAAAACTTGATTAATTTTTTAATTTTATTTTTTATAATTGTTATTTTTTTCTATGGGATAATCTGGAACCACAGGTTTGAAAGGTTAACCCTGGTTGACTTGGATCGTTTCTTTTTATTGCACTTTTTTAAAATTATTATTTTTTAATATATTGTTCAATAATTAGTTAATTATTTAATAATTGAGTTTCATAATTTTTTTAATTTACTCTCAATATAGTTATTACAATCTCATAACCTAAGTCGCAGGTTTCGAAAGTTAACATGGATTGACTCGAATATTTTTTTTTTCTTATCATTTTTTTTAGTTGATTTGTTCATTCATTCATCAATATTGAATTAGTTGAGAATTAAGCTACATAATCTTTTTTTTACTTTCTATATAAGTGAGTTTTATAAGTTTACCTAAGTTGACTTAAACCACCTATTTTAATACTTTTGATAGTTGATTTTTTTTTTCAATACTTCAACATTAACTTGATTGGAAATTGAACTTCTTGATTATGCTTTGTAATTCTTTTGTTGTTTTTTTAGGTTAACTCGGTCTCATAACTTGGGTAGCAGATTAAGAAGGTCAACTCAAGTTTACTTGGGTGATTTCTTTTTGGGTTTTGTTTTTCTCTCTCTTATTTTTTTTTTTGTTTTTTGTTTCTCTTTCTCTCTCTTATTTTTTTTTCAATTTCATTCTTTAATGTTGTGTTTTTTTTAATTAATTTTATCCTTCAATATTTTATTAATTTTAAATTTAAACTCCTAATTTTATCCATCAACATCATCATAATCATCTCATAATTACATTGAAAGTTTCTACTGCCCAAAATAGTTAAATGCGAAGTATATACGAACAATTCATGGAAGCACCAAATTGACAAAAATGAAAATAGGATTCCCATAAACCTGTTTGAAATTGTAAGGTATCAAAAACAGGACGATCTTATGGCCTAAAGATGAATATGAGACTTTTAATGCCAACAACCCCAAATCAAGTGCATTGCTATTTTTATCCCCCTAGAATTTGCCCCTCGTGGCTAAACAAGGAAATCATAATTCAACTTCCCATGAATTATATAGGTTAAGGTTTGCAAGGGAAAAACAAATACTATTGAAGTTAATTGATCTAATTTGATTAAAATTACTCTAAAAGAATACACAACCATTACACTCAACCGATCTATGACCCGACCTTTAAATTATTATTGACTCGATTAATAAAATTATTTAGGAATTAATTTAATATGATTTGATAAAAAACTTCAATATAATATACAGAGTCAAAACAATAATATCACTTGAATTTCTTTTAAAAAAAGTAATTGACTTGTATCATCTATATTAATATGGTTAATGTCAAAGAATCATCTCAATCCAATAACTTAAATTATAAAATAATATCATAATATATGATTTATATAATTTTTTAACACATCATTTTAAATAAAAGGTTTTTGAACTTAAAACTTTAACACAACTGTGTTATTTTAAATTTTAATTTTTATTTCAAATTATAATACTATATTAAAAAAAAAAATTCAACATAACAACCTCAATTTTTAAATAAAATTCTAAAATATAATTCAGATTCGAGATTTACACCCGATCAGCTCTTGTTGTGGTTTAAGAACACTATAAAAGAAAGGCTAAATGCAAAAGAGGAGAATATTACAAGGATGGGTCTCATTGGCAGATCATGAGTGTAGAGGTTGGAAAAGAGCATGTTGTTTTTGGTAGGTAGAAGGGCTATGTCAGATAGACAACTACCCTCTGTCTCTTCTCATAAATTCTTGCTTCTGCTGCTTCCTGTTCCTTTTTAATGTTGTCTCTTTCATATGCTTCTTTTAACTCTTACCTAGTTTCTTTAATTAATACTATATCACAGTTAGGTCGACACTGTACTAATAATTGTTTTTTTATTTTTTTAAAATATTTTTGAACTGGGAAACAAACGGCATCGTATAGTAAATTTGAGGAGTGGACTTGCCTTCTAGAAGGAAAAGAGCATCCATACCCTTTACCTAACTCATTTGTTTTCTTCTCCCTTTGTCACATTGTTCTATTTGAGGGAGTAATGGATGGTCTAAGCAATGTTCAGTTCTGAAAGGGACATATGAGAGGCGAAGGACCCCCTTTTTTTTATAAAAAAAAATTTATTTATTTTTTATTATTTTTAATCTCTTGTCCTGTCTGTTTTCCATGATTCAAAATTTAAGTTCCCGAAAATAATTGATTCAACACAATATATTCAAAACACGTTTAAGAAATTGGAGGTCACGAAAGAGGGAAAAATTCATGCCCAACAATCCATTACTGAGGTGTTTGTATATATAATCTGAGAACTAATTTAAAAAAAATCTAAATTATTAGGTAATTAATTTTTTTTATTAAAATGATGCTGTTTTTTTTTTTTTTTAAGTGTTAATCCAATTAAATTTGTACCATATTTTATTAGGTTAATCAAATAATTAAAAATATAATCGTGTTAGCTAAGTTTAATTTTAGGTTAATCAAGTTATGGAAGATATGTTCCTTAATATTTTTTTTTTGTTTAAATTAAAATCTAACTTGGATTAAGTTTTGTTTTTCATATTTTTCAAGTTAAAAAGTTTAATAATTACAGTTATGTAATTATATACATAATATACAAAGAGAAGTTGTGGTAGACAAGCTTACTATTTATTTATGGGAAATCAGTTAAAAAGATATTTAGGAGTTTGATAATACAAAGTATTTTTTATTTAGAAATATATAATTGTTTTAAAATATTTTTTGATATTAATATATTAAAATGATTTAAAAATATAAAAATAATAATTTTAAATAAAAAATATTTAAATTTTATAAAAACTCGATTTTAAACATACTTCCAAACACCTTCCAATAAACAAGTCTCAAAATTGCCATTTGGATTCATGTGATTCTTTGATAAACAACTTTCGTATACGTGGCTGATTCAAAGTAATCAACAAGTAAATTATATAAACATATATAGCTGGTGAAGATTGCCAAATCAATTAATAGATTAACCTACAGATGGATCATGTTTATAGGTTGACTAATTTATTACCGAAGGTCATCATCATCTGCCATAGACTCCCAATATCAATAATGATGATAGCTCTTATAACAGTGAAAAAAATTGTGAACTACTGTGTCTTCTGATTTTAGATCTGTTTTAGTGTTTTTTTTTTTTTTTAATGATTTTTATGTATTAATATTAAAAATAAAAAAATACCCTATAACTCCGACAAGATCTTCCAAATTCATAAATCGGCATCAGTTTATAATGAATGAAGATTTTGGACATGTTTGATTGCATTTGATAATGATATTAGATGATTTTTATATAGAAATAAAAATATTAATCCTATCTCACTCTATGAAAAAGTTGATGAAAAAAATGATTAAAATATCTGAAAATATAATAATAGTTATTTTTTAAAGTGAGTTTTATATGAAAATAATATATTTTTTTATTTTTTAGAAAATTATTTTTAATACACTTCAAAACGTTAAAAAAAATTTAATTTCAAATTAAAAATAAAATTTTAAAAATTACATAACACAGTCTCAACAACAAAAACAAACGCCCCAAAGTTATCAAAACCACCACTAATTGTTCTAAACACTTTCATCTATTACACAAAAAAGAAAAAGAAAAAAAAAAGAGTGCATTTTTGGACAGGGTATCCAATTCCACTTTCAATCTCTTCTTCATCATGAATGGAGGGACCATACCTTAAAATGGGCCATGGCTTGCTCGAGAATTTGCTTCAAGGCTAAAGCACTCATGAAATCCAGATCATACATGGAACCGCACTCTTCATAGAAAAATCGAGTATAGTTTCTAAAAATCATATATTGAAAAACATAAATCGAACCACTTGCTTAGACAAGCTTCTATACTGCTTAAAACCAACTGCACACATATTTAGGCATTGAAATCCGAAACCAGTATAGCAGAAAGGAGATTAATTTGCCATGACAATCACTGCATCAAAAATTCAGGGACACAACAGAGAAATTAAAAAAATATATATATTTAACATTTATGTTGACTCACTTGAAGACAACAGCAAGTCAGCAAGAACAGCATCAACTGCAATAATTAACCTTACATTTTTTCCAGAAGGTGTAGAGAGGAATCCACTTTACAAATTGTTCATAAATATTATATATTAAAAGCTTGTCAAATGATCTATCACCAGTGATGTTTAGCGGTAACTGATTCCACCTCTTGTAAGACAGCAGAGGTTTTATTAGTACACAGTAATTAAAGGCTAGTTTATGGATGGTTTTAAAGTATGGTTTATGGATCCAAAAAAAGATCCAGTCTTGATCCTAAAGGTGTGTACTGCTACGAAAGCTCAAACTACTAAACTAATTACAGAATCAAAATCCAACCACGCAACTACCTTGCTGCCATCTACCTTGCCTCAGACACCACTGTCTCAGATTTACTTTGAGCGATTCCCCTGTTGGGTAGATTATCAAAGCCACCGCAGAACTTTTAACGAATATGGAGTAGTGATTGTTATGTACATATCACGAAGAAACAACAGAAGAAACCGGTTTAGCTTTTAACAGAAACGGAGGTTTGGCTTTGTTACAATGAAAACAGATTCTTCGGAACAGGAGCTCCTTGGAAAGCTTTATGGAGTATGGTTTAGGTCTTATCGTCTACGTGCAAATTTGAATCGTTTTCAACATGTGAATAAAGATTCAACGCATCGGATTCCGATTAGAAAAACATGTTCAACGTGTATTAGTACTAGTAAAGGAGCGAGACTGCAGAAGTTATGCTATGTTGCGCGCAGAAAAAAATTCAGCAAGCACTCGTGAACTCCGAAGCAATGCACACCCTACTAATCAAACAGAGGATATCAACGGAGTCCCTGTCATCCAAAATGAGACTATTAATGAAGTCCCTGTTGTTCAACCAGTGGCTGCACACTTTAGAACACACGATCAAGAATAGGAGGAGGTTGCATGGATGAAGAATAGCTTGGTAGGAGTGATAAATGAAGGTGTTAATTATCAGGATATAAGGAAAGACTTGCATTCTAATGGAGTTCAATTAAAGGTTTTTTGTTCTATGGGTGCATCACAAGCTTTGATCTCGTTCAATACTTATGACTCCACCATGGAAGATTTTGAATTGGATATAACGCCTTGGCATGGTTATTTTGATGAGTTGAGGCCTTGGATTGATACAGTCTTACAGATGGTCCAATTGATCGATTTGCCTGGATTGAAGCTACTGATTTGCCAATAACTGGTTGGAATGTTACGAGCATCAACAAGATTATATCAGCATATGGTAGAGCTATAGGCTTTGACAAAATCAATTTGGGGTATAGCAATCTTGGTCATATTGATCTTTTAATTGGAAAACGGCTTCACAGATTTATTAAAGAAAACACTACTTTGTGGTTAAATGGGAAAGATTATAAGATCAAATTGAGGAATTGGATCCTCTGCATTATCTAGTATCTGAAGCTATTGAGGACAACATGGCAGCTTTTGATCTGATGAAGCAGGAAGATGAGAGTGAAACAGAGACTAGTACTGCTGACACTTTGATGTTGAAAATGCTGACGAGATTGCAACTAAAAGCTGTGCAGATTTGGCGTTGATTGTGGTTGTGATTAGCTGTTCGCATAACAACAGGGATTTGGAAATCTGTAAAACAGCTGTTTCTGATGTTCCTGTTGAAATTCTGTTCCGGAAATATTGGAGAGAAGATCACCACTACAAGGTTTCAGGGGTGTTTGGAATTAAGTTTCAACTACGGAAACTTATTTTAACCTTGTTTATAAAATGTTTAAACACTTCTAAGATCTCGTCTTTGTTTCTCTTACCAAATAGACAAAATAATATTTCGTGCAATCATGATAAAAATACTAAAATATTTTTTACCATTTTTAATTTGTACAAATTATAAATTATAAATATCAATGTGAAGTAAATTTAGAGGATCACTACTACTTTTATCAATGGAATACAAATGTTCCTTGATCAATTTGGATTTCACACAAATTTTATACTTTCTATTTTGATCAACACGAAATTTTATGAGCAGACCCAAATTACTAATCCTTTCCAATTTTTTATAATTAACATGAACTGATCATAGAATGATGTTAATACTTTTTAATTTTTGCCCAAAGATAATAATATATGTTAATAAAACTATGCAAATGCATCATAACTTCTAATCATTCACCACATTTAACTAACACTTTCCTTCTTTTTCTTTTTTTTTCCCCATCTCCCTTGAACAAATAATCCAATAAATTATTCCCTTTCGAGTAAAATTATTTTCAACAAATGATACATTATATAAAAAGAAACAGCCCAAAAACACAATGCTTTATATTTATTTCTTTGTTTGTTTTGTACAACAAGGCGGTAATATCAGACCTGAGTACCGTTGCCAACTCAAAAACGAAATCCTTCAACGAATTGAGCTCAGGTTAAATTAAGTTTCTGTACGAAATGGGAAATTAGATAAAAAATCTTTCCAATGCTCCATTGTAGTAAATCCTATTGAACCATAAGGAGGATGAGGAAGCAGATGATATGGCGCTACATGTATCACTCTGTTGTCATCGCCATGATTCCACTCTATTCCTTCAAATGAATCCAAATCTACAATCACTTGGATCCCACATTGTTTCACATTAATGTCTTCGCTCCCCAAATTCACATACAATTCCAGTTCTTCGTGTGCACAATGTTCTTCCATTGCCATCTCACTTGAACTTACGTATCTTACCCAACTAAGAGGGGAGTAGTTTCCGACTGCCTGTGTAGCTTCAAACAATTGAATACCGTTGCTCTTCTTTCTAATGATAGCATTGATTTTGAGAATCCGACTAAAAACAGTCCTTGTAGAGAAAGCCCAAAAAATCAACCCTTGGAAAACTGGAGGTACATGAAATGATAATGAACATCCTTGTCTATGGTAGATGAACCCATTTGGATACTTGACATAATAGATACTCATAGCCAATTTGACATCGTAGTGGTGAATATGATATCCATAACTACCATTGCACGATGCCTGCATATATAAATTCATTTGAAAGAGTGCTGAAATTTCAAACACTAACAAATATATATATATATATATATATATATATATATATATAGAGAGAGAGAGAGAGAGAGAGAGAGAGAGTATTTATGTGCACGAGAGACAGAATAGTACCTCAATAACGTTCTTCTTCTTATTATTTGATAAATCGAGGCGGTATCAGAGGAAAGAATCCAGCCATGATTACTTAGACCTTCCATGCCCTGAATCTCCATTAAATCTGAACACCTATACAGAGACAAATTTTCATTTTCTTTAGACTGGATTGGCAGCCTTACTCTTTCCATTGATGTGCAACCGAATGCATCCAAGAATTTTAAA
The DNA here is from genome assembly GCA_964019445.1 of Populus tremula. Classification (NCBI taxonomy): domain Eukaryota; kingdom Viridiplantae; phylum Streptophyta; class Magnoliopsida; order Malpighiales; family Salicaceae; genus Populus; species Populus tremula. The sequence continues at coordinate 15,431,409 of CAXHTJ010000011.1, forward strand.
TTTGAGGGAAGCTCTGAGATTGATACAAGATTGCTGCAATTATGAACTCTCAAAACCCCCAGCTTAGGAAGGACGCTGATGCCATAAGGCAGACTGAAGAATTTGTTTCCTGACAGATTCAATTCTTCGAGAGAGGACAAACAACCAAAATCAACACAATTAAGTGAGCCTTCAGACAAACCATAATAAGCAAGTCTTAGTTTTCTCAATAATCTCCAACCAGTGAAAGAAGTTGGCAGCAAAGCTTTCCAATCTAAAACACTTGCTGACATCCATGATGAAATTGGTGAAGGCCAGGATGGAGATGATGGTGCGTCCAGATTGAAATTGTATCCGCACAATGACAACTTCCTTATATACTTTAAATGTTCAATTGAAGATAAAAATTGCTCATTCTCAATTCCATCTGCTAACAGCTCAGTAAAGGATTCAATATCACACAAGCGCTCCGGCAACTTCTCAAGATGTGAACACCCCGAAATATTCAAACTTTCAAGAGATTTTACCTCACAAATACTTTCAGGAAGAATCTTGAGCCTCCAACATCCCTTCAGATTCAAGAAAACGAGTCTCTTCAAATGTCTAATAGATTGATGCACCTCAACCAAACTCGAGCAACCTTCAAGCATGAATTTCTCTAAACTTGAACTGTGTAAATTTGGTGTTTTAACAAGATTCTTTGAATAACTGAGATTAAAGATTCTCAGCTTGTTGAGAATCTGTCAGAGCAATAAGGAGAACAACAAAAACTAATCATCAAAAGTTCTAACTTGAAAATATAAACAACAAATTTTGGAAGACTGTAGTATGTTTCGCACCTTTGTTTCCTTCCAAAATTCTTTGATGCTACTATACTGCATATCAAGAACAACTAGGTTGTCCAACAATAAATGGGATGGAAAAGATTTTAAAGCACATTCAAGCCAACAAATCCATATCAACTCTTCAGAAAGCAGGTTGAAGGGTCCAGTGAGATGTGCTCCATTGATTTGGAGTAACTTCAAGCATCGCATATTTGTAAATGATCTCGTGCTCAGTGATTTATCTTCTGATGCTCTCGCATCCAGCATTAGACCCTCTACAACTTCCGTTCCCTAAAAAAGCAACAAAATTCAGTAGAACTTCTAAATAATTATAAGCAAAACGTTTGAAAAGAAAGATACACGTGCATGATTGTGCTTTTGTGTATGCATTTAGTAATTACCATCTGCTTGCTGAGTACATTCCATGCATCCTCACGTTGCCAAATTCGGCTGCGTTTTCCAGGGTGGTCTGGTGACTCTTCATGAATGATCTCCCTTCCCATGTCTCTCAATAGATCATGCATGCCTATCTTTCCAGAAGCATTAACTTTAATCAAAGACCTTTCACTGAGAATTCCCAAATCATCTTCTGGATTGTAACCACAACGGGCCTCTAGTACATTTGCGACGTAGTCTTTATTTCTACCAATAAAAAAACATGCAATATCAAGAAATATATTCTTTAGTTTATGGTCATCAAGTGTGTCAAAACTTATTCTAAGTTTTTTCTGAATTTCACGATTTGAGATTTTTCTCAATTTGTCAATTACACATTTCCATCTAGATTTGTTTTTCCCAGACAAACAAGAACCTAAAACCTCAAGGGCTAAAGGAAGCCCTCCACAGTAATCAACTATATCATTCAAAAGCTCAACATAATCTTTTGTTGGCTTGCTATCCCCAAAGGCATGCCAACTGAAAAGCTGAAAGGACTCATACTGTTTCAATTCTTCGACCTGATATGTTCGATCCGCTTTGAGAAGCAAGCGTTCATCTTTAGTTGTAATTATTACTCTACTCCCGGGACCAAACCAGCTTCGCTCTCCCATCAAAGCATTTAGTTGGTTCAAATGAACCACATCATCAAAAACAACAAGAACTCTTTTGTGACAAAGCCGTTCCTTGATGAGAACCATTCCTCTATCAACATTATTGATAGTTCCAGCATTTTGTTTTAAAATATCATGAAGAATATGTTCTTGTAAGAGAACAAGACCATTCGATTGTTCTGATATGTCATTGATATTCGAAAGAAAACAGCTTCCCTCAAATCCATAGCAGAGTTGATTAAATACAACTTTTGCTATAGTCGTCTTTCCTATTCCTGGCATCCCATGTATGCCCACAATGCGAACCTCATCTGTCGCAGCACTTAGGAAGTCACTAATAGTATGGACAAGGCGATCAATACCTACTAGGTGAGTAGCAACATTTAGGTTCTTGGGATCCAATTTATTCAACCCATCCTTGATAATCACTTGGATAAATTTTGATTCGTGGCTGTTCATTGACAAAAACAACTCATTAATAGAGAGACAATTAAGTATGCTAAAAAAATATTTTGTTGTTTCACATGGTAAAATCTAATGTATAATTACTCCATAAATGCGTGCAAGTGAATCTTAGAGAGAAATGTCATACCCATTTTCCATATCATTGAGATTCCATCCACTTAGATTTCCTGCCTCCTCAAGAGCTTTTCTCCATTCCTTTACCTTCTCTTTAAAACGTTCTTCATGGCTATCAAATGCTTTTGCAAAACTGCCAGTCTGTTTTCTCACATCTGAAGGATCAATGTCATAGAATACAGGAAGAACAATCTGCCCAGTTTTCCTGCTTTTGCACTCCAGAATCTCTACAAGTTCATTAAGACACCATCTAGAAGAAGCATATCCTTTTGAGAACACAACTATATATATCTTTGATTCTTGAATTGCCTTAAGGAGATGTTTGGAGATTTCTTCACCTCTAGGAATTTCATTATGATCTTGAAAAGTGAGGATTCCTGCTTGGACTAAGGCAGTATATAGATGATCTGTAAAATTCTTGCGATTATCTTCTCCTCTAAAACTCAGAAATACATCATAGGCCCCTTTTGGTCTAGATGAAGATTCTGGCTCTGTCATAGAAGCTGCAGAAATTATGGCACAATAAATTAGCAATGCAGCAATGAATTGGAGAAGGAATCTACTTTCTTGTAATTACTAGCAAGAAATGCATGTAAGGCGATCACCAGAGGCAATACATATGAATGTGCTGAGATAGAACTTTCACAGAAACAAACGGATTGATGATATTTGTCAGTGGAGTTCTTCATTTCCGACCATTGTTCAACACTTCCATTATTTATCAGTGGATTATCAGGAAGTCAAAAGATATTTGCTAGGATATTCCAAAATTTAGTGTTCTTTCATTTAGTGATTACCAGACAGATTCAATAGACAATAAATTACATGAGAACACTCATGGGTACATTAGATAGGACTGAATCAGACCCGGAACTCCAACAAACCAACCCTTTGTCTTTCTCCTTCCACTAAATATGCAAAAGCATCGATCTTTACCCCAATCAGTGACCACATCATTGTCATGTCACCTGACGCATCACCCGCCACGTGTCAGGACACGCCATCTACCATATCATCTACCAAATCTCCATCGGCCACGTCATCAGTGGAATGCAAGAAGCATGAGGTTACATGCTGGGCTACCTCCATCATTTTGGTCCGGAGTAGTTGTTAATACTGCAGTCTACTTGATCAATCAATGACCTTCTGTTCCTATAAATTTTAGAATTCCAGAAGAGGTTTGGACAGGAAAGGATGTAAAACTTTCACACTACAAAGTATTTGGATGTGTTTCTTATGTACACATAGATTCTGAAGCTAGAACAAACACATACAGTTGAGATATCATTTCATTCGCTCTAATGGTCAGTTGACAGTTGAGAAGATTCGAGGAAGCGAAAATCCTGCTGATATGCTTACAAAAGAAGTAACGATAGAGAAACTGAAGTTGTGCAAAGCTTCAGTTGGTCTTCAAGGACAGAAGACAGGTGAGATGCCTTTTGTCTCTAAGCGGGAGACAGGTGGGATGCCTTTTGTCTCCAAGTAAAAGATTATTAATTTTGGAATTTCTAGAATATAATAGTTAGCTGGTGGGATCTTTCATGATGCATACCTCATTCCTTGGATGATTGTTTCAACAATGGCAGGGTTTGATTGATGGAAAGTTTCAGCGTAAGGTGTGGCAAGGATTTTTCTATGGAATAGTCTGGCTTATTTGGCATACTAGGAAGAACATATTTGAAACTATCATTTCAGATTGGGATATGTTTTGTCTTTTCTTTCACAAGGTTGCATCTAGGATTCGTTCTTATAATTCTATTTTCATAATACTGGTATGGATCTGTTAAGAAATAGGAAGAGGTTATAACAATGTTAGTGGGTGGGCGCCATCCGCGCCATTCGGTGGTGTATGCTACCCCAGAACAAAATCAAGAGTCTCTTTACAAGGTGTCTTTCGATGCACCTTGTCACCCCAAGCATAATGGTAAGGCACATATGCCGAGAAGGTTCATGAAAGAGCTCTAAATAGGGGTTTTTTCCTCCCTCCCTTCCTACCCTCTCTCCTTATGAAAAATTATGGTGTCCATTGCAAAAAAAAAAAAGAAAAAAGTTAGACATGATTATCAGACCCAAGTAATGTGGGTCTGACATGTTACCAAGCCCAAGTAAGAGTCGGCCAGTAATATTTGTCAGACCCAAGCTAGCTTGGGTCAAACACCTTTGATTATAATTATTGGATAATAGGTCTGACAACCACACCACACCCAAACTATTTGGGTCTAGGGTGGTTGCCAGACCCAAGTATAGTTTTAAGACCCGGCCCGGTCTAAAGCCATGGGTTCCAGGTTTTGACCAGGTCGGCCGGGTTAATTTTTTTTTAAATCAAAATAACATAGTTTTAGTAAATAAAAAAAAACAAAGTCAATGGGCTTACAACCGGGTCTTGCCAAGTCAACCGAGTCACCGAGTTAACCCGCCTATTCATGCCAAATTTTTCCTTCCCTTGTTTTTTCTTCAACCTGACTCGGATCCAGCCCCGGGTCGGCTGGGTCCCAAGTCGACCCACCGGGCCCTTCAAAACTATGGACCCAAGCCACTTGAGTTTGACACCATTACCAGACCTAGGGTCTTTCACTTTGGCAGACCCGTGCGACTAAGGTCTGGCACCTCCTATGCCAGACCTAATTACCTCTTCATCCTTTTATTTTTTTCAATTATATCTCATTAGTCACTATAGTTTTAAATTTTAAAACATCTACTTTATGTTTTAAAAAATTTTCAATTTGAAAAATAACTAAGTTTTTACTAATCCTATTAGAGAACTTATTCTTAGCTTTATTGGGGTGACAATCTTTTATCATAGTCATGAAACCTTGGATCATTAGATTATCAGGTGTTCATGTTATTTTTTTTTATTAAAATAATATTTTCTTTCTTTTCAATAAAACCAACCCAGACCCAAATACCCTAGGTTTGATAACCATGCTAGACCCAAGATAGTTGGGTCTAGAAAACAAGTCAGATCCAAGCGACTTGGGTCTAGCAAACACGTCAGGCCCAATCATCTTGGGTTTGATAAGTAATGTGAGTCTGACATTGTTGCTAGGCCCATATAAACATGAATGACCCTCATGATTATAGAAAATTACACCAAAAACAATTTGAAAGAATAAAAATACTCACATATGCAAAGCTTATTTTTTATTTTTTCAAGGTTAAAAATGTATTTTAACTATTTAATGTTGACTTGGGTTTGACATGGTTTCTAGACCCAAGTATCTTGGGTTTGCAACATTAGGTTTGTCTAGACCTAAGTGCCAGACCCCTACACCATACCCAATTACCTCTTCATTCTTTTGTTTTCTTTGATTATCTATCTTTGGTTAAGTCTAGCAATCGTGTTAGACCCAAGCAACTTGGATCCAGTAAGCCGAAAGCGACTTCGGTCTGCCACCCATACCAAACCTAAGTATCTTGGGTCTGGCAAGTTATGGCAAACCTAAGCGTCTTGGGTCTCGCAGTCATGCAAGATCCAAGGTCCTTAGGTCTAGGGTGGCTGCCAAACCTTGAGTATTTGAGCCTGACACCCACATCTGATCCAAGTTACTTGGAAAATACTCCAACTTGCAGTGGAGCACGGGCAAATATGCTAGTCTTAAACTAAAAAAGAGATGGAAGGAACTTAACTGAATGATGTAAACATAAAAGCTTTGGCAAGTGTTTTTTTTTTTTTTTTTTTTTATGAAATCAAAGTTATTTGTGAAGAAATGAAATTAAAACAAGAAAGACGCGAGGAAGATTTACTAGCAAAAACATGACAGCATAAAGTCCCATATCTAACAATTATTTTCTTTGGCAATCTTCTAATTAGTGTTAATATTGCTGTAAACATGAAAACAAAAACGACTACATGCTAGATGTTAATGATGTTAGATGATCAATGAATAATTTTGTGCATCAGGGAAAGAAAAACGACTACATGCTGCACGATAATATTGTTAGATGGCCAATGAATAATTTTTATTGTTATACTCTCAGCACGACATATTTCTACCTTACCTGTGGAGACAAAACTGACAGGCTTACTGAGGTCTACTTTTCTTCTCCATCGCGAGGATGAATCGTTTTCTTCATCTTTGGATTGCTTACGTTTTTCCTTCTGCATTCTAAAATAGAAGAAAGTTGTCAATGATATGTATGAACGTAAAGCTTTCAAATTATTGTTTTGAGTAGAGGCATGAAATTGAAACAAGAAAGAAGCAAAAGAAGAGGCTAGTTATACCTCTGTATAACGAAAGGGTTGGTTGGATTCCACCAGCTATGAAATTGTAGCGATCTGAGAGAGATGTTAGCTGATCAATACGGGCTTCTAAAAGTAACAATTATTTTCTCTGGCAATCTTCTTAGTGTCAATATTGCTGTCATGCAAAAACTAATATTGCTGAGAAGAAGAAAACAAAGAAAACTACATGCATGCAATCTGTAGCAACAATCTCACTGTTTACCTCTATACGGTGTTTATGAGGTGGTCGGATTCCACCAACTTGATGACTTTAAAGATCAAATTGCAGCAATCGGAAAGGTTAGCTGATCAAGAGTAAAGTACTGAAGCCTGAAGACTAGTACAGCCAATATTGTTACAGAGACAGAATATGAGTTCTTGCAAATTATTAGTAATGCAATTTCTTTATAGCTCTTGCTTGAGCATCTAAAAGTTTTCTTGAGAACCAAAGCAGTGTAAAAGCAGGTCTCTTTTGGCAACCGGGTTGTTGGGAAGGTTTTGACAGCATCAGAGTCAAATGGCACGATTTTCCACACGGCAAATTAATAAGATCATTATCCAAAGCGTTCGGCTGTCTCCATCTCTCAGCCTGGGAGCTTTTCTCCCAAGGAAGACTTTGACTGGGCGTCAACTGAACCTTCTGTTTTTACTTTTGATTAAGAAGTTAGACTTCCCAATTAACACGTTTTTCTACACGGCAAACAAATATGTCTCTTCTAGCATTTAATATTTATTTTCACGTATATTTGTGATGTGATGAAAGAAAACATACATCAGGCCTGGTGGCCCGGTTTAAAATTCAGATTTCAGGTTTTGATCAAGTCACTGGGTTAGTCGCGTCAAATTTTTTTTTTAAAATAAAAAGTCATTTTAGAAAAAAAATAAAAGTCAACATATTTGCAGCTGGGTCTTGCCGGGTCGCCGTGTCACATCGAATTTTTTTTTTCTTTATTTTTTCTTCAACCCGGCCTAGTTTCAACCCCGGGTCGGTCGGGTCTCGGGTTGATCCGTCGGGCCGGGCCAGATTTCAAAACTATATATAAAATGATAGAAACCAATTTTCCGAATATTCTCATTATATATATCCATCAAGTGTACGATTATTAAATAAAAACCTACTTCAAATTGACCAAACATTAATATTTGTTAAACCATTTAAGAACTCATTGTCGTGGTTACATTTAACATTCTCTCACTTGACTTGAGTAATATTATCTTTATTCATGGTTTATTAAATATATTAATATAAAACCCATAGAACAATGCTAACATAACATCAATCACACCATATTATAATTAAGTAAGATAACTAATATAAATCATGATAGTTGTACATCATCAATTGAACATAATTCCTTCTACCTACTATAATATTAGTCTTTACTTAACATAATTTCTAAATAAGAAACATATAATTGTTCCAACAATAATATTTTTAATCAAGACAATTCATGTTATCAATAATGATGTATGTCATAACTCAATTTCTTTCTCTTTTATTTTTATTTTTACTATATTTTCTATAAAAATGATGAAAAAAAATGAAAAATAATAAAAAAAATGTTGAAAAAATGAAAAACAAAATGCAAAAATGATGATGAAATACAAATAAAAATGAAATGAATGAAGAATAAATTAAAATCTAGGTTAATTCAATATAATTGAAAGTTTGAGGACTTAATTAAACTTTGGATTAGTTTAATTAATCAGATTAAGAGCTTAACTAATTGCAGAATTGATAAGTTTTGGGACTTAATTGAACTTGTAATTAGTTTAATTAATGGAATCAAGGGCTTAATTGATAAATTACCAAAGTTTGGGGCTGATTTAGGTCACAATTGCAAGGAATGAAAATAGAAGGATCAAAGTGAAAATTTCAGGTATTGTAAGGAGCTTAATTGATTGTTATAGGGGTAAATTTGAAAGAATTACAAGTTGAAGAGTCAATTAATGACTGGATTGGAAACTTCAGAAACCAAGGACGGGTTCGTACACGGCGCAAACATGCAGTGGTCCAATTAATTTTTATCCAGGGGCTTCATTACAGAATGTCAAAACCCAAAGGACCCAATTGCAAACGGCCGTTCCCATCCCGAAAACGGCGTCGTTTCAATATACAATATTCATCTTCTTCATCTCACCAGGAAAAAAAACGGACGCCAGCTTCCCACGGTGCATACCATTACTGAGGCACAAACGCCTGGTCTTCTCTGGATATTATAAAGCCAGAGAAAGGCCATGAACCGAGGGACTGGGGACAAGGAAGAAGCAGAAGAACTGAAGAACACTGACACAAAAAAAGAACAAAACAGAAGGGGAAACTGAAAAGGAAACCAGGGGATAAACTGGACGACCGGAAAGGGAGGAACTAAAGGAACGGACGTGAGGGGTAGCAAAGAACTGGAAGGGGAAGCTGGAAAAATGGGGAGAATGGGGATGGGGTGAACAAAACATAACCAGAGGAGAAAATGTGTTTGGCCTAAAAACATTCTTATACCTTATCTTTTTATTTTTATTTTTATTTTGATATCTTACCAAATGAGTTTCTTTGTGATATTAAAAAGTTTTAAAAATATTTGTGGACCTTTTGAATTTATTTGTAGGTCCTTGTATTTTTTTTTAGATATTTCACCATATAATTAATTTATGAATTTTTTAAAAAATATGTATGCATAGATTTAAAATCATTTTATTAGTTTATTTATTTATCTTAGAGTTAGAAATATTATATATATTTTTTTTGCTATGCATGTTTACCAACATTAAAATTAAAAATATTTATAGTTGAATATTAATTTCAAGAATATTAAAAATACATCGTAATAGCATAATCCTATTCAGGACTTCGTGAACAACACTATCTTCTTGCCTAGTTCAATGGAACACGCTAACTGTAATTTTTTAAAGGTTTTTTTATTTAAAAATATATTAAAATAATATTTTTTTTATTTTTAAAATATTTTTTTAATTTTATGACATTAAAATAATTCAATATCAGGTGGCCATGGTTATTAAAAATGCGTTTTAACTCGTAAAATCGTCTGATTTTTCGAGTTAAAATACAAAAAACAAGTTGAATCAGGGTTAAAACTCGAAAACCCGTAAAATCGGGTTGACTCGTAAAAAATGTAACGTTTTCACAAGTTAACCAAAACTTTCACTTTTACAGTTTCACCAAATGGCAAATGCAAAGTTGCAGACAATTAGAAATGCAAAATTGCAAATGCTTCTTTGACTCAGCACCACTGCACCGCAGCACCAATCTCTTTCCAAGTCCCCGTCTCCCATTCTCCCAGTCTCCCTGACTCCTTTTCCCTTTCCCTTTTCCCCAGCAATTTAAGAAATCACTTTCCTCCGATCCGAAGCGTTCTTGGCGAGACGAAGGTAAGAATTGATTCCCAATCCCAAGCTTTGTTTTTTCTGTCTAATGGTGGTGATTGGAGACAAAAATTATCTAGGTATTCTGTGAATCTGTGTTTATCTCCCGGGTATTCTACTATTACTTGGTTTGCTACTAGGTATTTTTTTGGAGGGGGAGTGGTGCTGCACTGCTCTGTGTTCACCTATGCTTTGTTTGATCTTGCTTGCTTTGGTGTTGCAGATTCTGCAATTTTGCATAGACAACGAAGCAACGAAACATTCCATGATTGCACTCTTGTCAAGGTCACTTTCCATTACCTTTAACTAAGCTTCTTAATTATATGTAATTTGTTTAGGTACTCTGTGAATCTGTTTAATTTCTTGCTTGTTGTTTTTGTGTGTTGTAATTTCTTGTAACTAAGATTGTTGGTTCTCAATGTGTTAAGGTTTTTTATATTTTGCATTTAATTCTCAATGTGTATTACTGGATAGGTCAGTCTTGGATTGGAATGCCTTTTGCAATGCTTCTATTGCCTTTTTGTGAATTGTAAATCATTAGATTACATGTTGTCACCTACCATACTTCTATAGTTTAAATACTAGGAAAAAAAACATTTCAATTCCTTTGGCAATCGGCACTGTATTTGGTGGCAGCAGGGCAATTGATGCTAAGAGCCTTGCTTGGCGTCTTTGTTGTTGTTCTTAGGCAATGCTATGGTTGAAGCAGTGGTTTTGGCCACTAAAGTCTTAAATCACTTATTGACAAAAATACATCATTTTTTGAGACTTTAGCTTGTACAATTTTTACCTTGTACAATTTTTACCTTGTTGAATTAGCTAGGTTGAATGTGAACAAATGACAAAACTGTAACAAAAAATAATTGCTCTAATTCTGCTATTAGCCAGGTTGAATGTGAATTAGCAAGGTTAAATGTAAAATGATAATTTGCAATTGTTTTAGTGTAAAAACAGAACAATGAGGATTGAGGAACATAATCTCCTTCAACATTCTACTTATTGAATATGTTTGGATATTTGTATTGTTTAAAATATTTTATTTGTGATTTTATAATTTTTAATTATAAAATTTTACTTTGAATTTTATGATTTTATAATTTAAGTTTATAAAAAAAGGTTTTTGATACCCTTGCATGTGGCTATTAGAGTCATTGCGATTCGCGAGCAACTTTACAACTTTGGCGAAGGGAAGGTGCAAGCTGTGTTCCAACTTGTTTTTTCATAGTCTTTCGCTAACAGCTGACCTGGCCCAGACTAGGAAGGTGCTCTTGTATAGCATTGCTAGTTTTTTGTTAATAAAATATTTTTAATTTTTATAAAGAATTATCATCGCCTGAATTGAACAATCATTTCTCCATTTAAATCGTTAATAATTTATGTTTTCTTGATTTATTTCTTGAGAAATTGGAAAGAGGAAAAAATTGAACAATATTCTAGCTAACGATCATTCAAGAAGCTGAGACTTTGTTAAATCTCTATTGCCATTTTAAAGACAGAAAGGATTAAATAATAAAAAACAAGAGCAGGAAAAGAGAAAAAGAAAAGAAAAGAAACTCTGGGGGAGATAAATCTGAGCTTGAAACTGAGAGGGGCTAATGTGAAAAGACAAGGGAGGACACAGATTGGAAAATGTCCGACAGCGAAAGGCGTTGGGAATAAAAGAGAGCTTGGGCTGGGTCGCTTTCCATGGTTTATCTAGTTCAACATTTTGCCCTTTTTGTTGTGAGATATTACATAGCCGTTGTAACAGGAAAGTTGTGGAGATTTGGGAGGAATATGGGGATAGTATGGGTATTTCGAAGAGATGAGTCTGAGGAACATGGATCTTACGTAAGGGCACAACAAATGGACATGGAAGAAACGAAAGGTCGGCAAGAGGCTTTGGCCATTTTCTTATGTGTGAATATCTGGACTGTATACAGATGTGCAAGTGATTTTCATGTTGACCAAGTGGCAGAGAATTACACTTTAGGTGGCCGAATTGACTTTTGGTCTTGACTGATTTTCACATGGGTGTTAAAAAAAAAAGGAGAGGATAATTTGTAATATTTGTATTATATCACTGGAATCAACCCTTTTTAAATCTGATAATATAAATATTATAAAAAATAATAAATTAAAAAACTAAAATATAAATATTACAAGTTTAGTGGAAATGATTTTTCTTTCTCTCTTTGTTAGTAGTTTGGACTGACGCCTGAAGATTAGTAGAGCCAATATTGTTTCAGAGACAGAATATGACTTCTTTCAAATTATTAGTAATGCAATAATTAAATGAAAAATACTTTAAAATGCAATCATTACCGTAATCTTAAACATGCATTTAGAGTGTAGATTTGTACATGAAACCTACCAAAATAACTAGAAAAAACAAGAGAGTTTTTATGAACTCAACTTTAAAAACAAGCAAACTCTAAGGCTGTAATAGGCAGCATCTAACTTCCTAGTCTGGTGGACGCATTGTTTTTATGAACTGAATGGTTCCTTGCCTTAAAAATTAATGAAAGACAAGAAATTGATATGGTTCGGCGACAGTGGCTTGCTTGCAAATGACTCGTATTTATAATGAGTGATACTGATACATAAGGAAAGGGAAATAAATCAAACATAATATTATATAATAAATCAGGCAATTCCTTATGGTTGTTCAATTTCTGATGTAAAATATTATTTGAAATGGTTTTATGATGTACTTCTGAAATTATCTTCTTGCCTAGTTCAATGGAATCCATGGCAAGTGTTAGCGAAACTGAGGATGATAATGAAAGAGTTGATGCCTCGGAGGATGAAACGAATGACCATGAGAATAAATTCTCCGATACCTGTGAGTTTCTATCGTTGGCTTCTTTCGAAAGTAACAAGTCTGATTTTCAGACATCATCGTTCTCTCCAGATGATTAAGGATTTCTTGCTCTTGAATCAGAAGCAGGCATTGATCACTTTTGCAGCAGATCATAATAAGCCAATTATATGGAGAAATCTCAAATACTTCGAGAATTATCATGGTTTTAGACGAGCTACCAAGGCAAGGCAATGAAAGAAGAGTTAATAAGGATCATTAACTAAAGTCCACGCACAGATCATATCAGAATAAGTAAGAATAAATGCTTAAATAATCTAGATGAAAGAATTGAATGTGTACACACGCAATGAGAAAAATATTCTGCAAGCCAAAGTTGGTAGACAGTAGCAGTAGATTAAGCTAACAACATCATTGTTTGTAGCAGTAGACGGTAGAAACATCAATGAACAATTAGAGAGGGGTACACTAAGTGAATGCCCAAAGTTAACAAAAACTAATTTTGGCTTAAAGAGATCTATTATAGAAATTGCAATAATTCCCTTTCCTTTACCTTTCCCTAGTCCCAAAGTCTCCTCCTCCATTATAAGGACCATTCCCAAATGAAGCCATTCCATGTTCCCATCTCTGAAATCAGAGCATTCAGATTGAAAATACAAGCACTTGTCAAGAGTTATAAGCAATATGATTCATCAACTAAAAACAGCTCTTTGTCTCCCACAAGAAGGCAACCCTTTGCCTGTGATTTAGTCAATTGTCTAGTAAGACAGTTGATAACATAGAAATTCATGTCTTAGATTTCTGGAGGGTTACTACTTAATTATATCAATTTCTATACATAAATCAACTCCTCCATGATATCAGACAAATGAAAAATAAGTTTCAACCTCGATCTCTAATAATGCAAAAAGCACCACCATGCCTGTAAGAATCTTCTTTCAGCAATCGGAAACTAGATTTTCGGATTTTACAGGACAATAGCACCATCCACTTCCTTACTTTGAGAGAAGAAAAACCTATTTAAAACTTTACTCAGAAAACCTTAAAATATAAATTGATGAACTGATTTAACAGCTCTTAGTACCCAAGATTGATTTCGGACCTCTCAGAAAAGAGATAAGAATTGCGCAGCTAAAAAATGATCAGTTCAAGGAAATACAAGTAACCTCTTGAGTCAGATGGTACTGCAACAGTGAAGAATAAATCGATATCCAAAATCCCAGCAAGGAAAAGCTTGCTGTCAAACACTACAGTTAATTCGATTGCACGGTCACTTTGCAAATGATCAAATAAGTAAACAGGGCATATGATTCTCAGCACGAACAGCACCAAACAGAATTGTCACACAAATTGGAGGCACAATGAAGCTACTATCATATAGAATTGAAAATATCTAAGGCTCCGGTATCGGCAGTTCAGACTTCTACAGGCCCTCAATGCAAAATAGGAATAGGAACTGTATGGTATTTGATACTTGGTTAGGCAAGAAAAGGCCAATGTTCAGTACAAAAGAGTAAAATTGAATTAACCAATAGGGTTTACGTTCATCATTCATGATTTATGTTAAAAGAGTCTCCTACTTTCTAACTCCAATATACTCTCATTATAATTAGATTCACTCACATTCAACAAAAGTACTTTCTCACAGTAACAGTCCCTCCACAAACATGGATGCACACATACATTAACAGGTTGCATTCCAAAAAATGAAACAACGAAAATTAAGAACCCAAACCCAGGAAAGTTTCTTTCTTTGCTAAATTTCCTCATTTCATTTCAATTTAACTTCCAATAAAATGTCAGTTTCAACACTAAACTTCACTAGAAACAGTTTCGTTAGTCATTGTCTTAGGAAACAGAGAGAGCATAACATAAGAAAGAACACAAACTGTAGAAAGAAAGAGAAGTTGAAAATACCAAGTTTAGCCCAGACATCATTAGAGGAGGAACTGAAACCAGAAGAGCATCCAGCAATCTCCACGATTTTTTCCTTCAATGGGTATTATTTAAAACTCAAAAGAATGAGAAAAGTTTCTCTTTGAGAGAATTTTGATTTGTGGGTTTTGATTTTTGATTTTCGGAGTTTTAAAGAGACAAAAGAGAAGGACAAAGCGTACATAGGAAGGAGATGTCTCTACCAAGTTCAATGCAGTGCAGTGTTGAGGTATGCTAAAGTGGGCTGCATGCGTCTCTGTAAGAGCTCGGTTGGAATTACCGCAGAATAATATTTTAATTAAAAATATATTTAAAAAAATATTTTTTTATTTTAAATTATTTTTTATAATGTTTTTTATTATTTAAATGGTGTATTTAAATAATAAAAAAAATATAAAAAAATAATTTAAAATAAAAAAATATTTTTTTAAATAACTTTTAAAATGTTTACATTATAAAAAAATAATTTAAAAAAATATAATGTAAACATTTTAAAAGTTATTTAAAAAAATATTTTTTTATTTTAAATTATTTTTTATAATGTTTTTTATTATTTAAATGGTGTATTTAAATAATAAAAAAACATTATAAAAAAATAATTTAAAATAAAAAAATATTTTTTTAAATAACTTTTAAAATGTTTACATTATAAAAAAATAATTTAAAATAAAAAATAAAAAAAATAATTTTTCTTAAATAACTTTTAAAATGCCTGAGTGACAACTCACATATGATTTTTTTTTGAAATATTATATTTTTTTATCTATTAATTGAAAATTTATTTATAAAAAAACAATAATTTATGAAAGATTAAAAACTTTTTTTAAGAATAACTACGAGTTAAAAATTACCAAAGAGGCTTTCGGCGGTGAAGATTGAGAATATAATGAATATATATTTTTTAATTCTAAAACAAGATATATTTTTTTTTTCATGAAAATAATATTATCTAATTGATTGAATTAAATAAATTTTATGAATTCAATTCAATTCATAAAGTTGAATATCAATTTATGAATTTGAATTTTTTTTAAATATTAATTTAAATTTTAAATAGAATTTAATTCATAAAAATTATACAAAAACAAATTAGATGAAAAGGGCTTGATTTGCTAGAATAATTCCTTTGAAATTAATATTCTAAAAATACTTGTAGAGTCAAGTGGTCAATGAAGGAGGATGGGCGTAAGAGTATCCCTGCTTAGCAAGTACGGCGTTCTGTCAAGGTTTTAAAGTATGGTTTATGGATCCAAAAAAAGATCCTAAAGGTGTGTACTGTTACGAAAGCTCAAACTACTAAACTAATTACAGAATCAAAATCCAACCACACAACTACCTTGCTGCCATCTACCTTGCCTCAGACACCACTGTCTCAGAACTTTTAACGAATATGGAGTAGTGATTGTTATGTACATATCACGAAGAAACAACAGAATATTTCTGGAAATTTGAGGTCAGTTCGGTTAAACCCATATTTCTGGAAATTTCACCATTTGATGAAGTTAATATTTGGATATGTTATACTCATAATAATACATTACAACTTGACAGTATAGATTGTTTGGAATATTATTCATTTGTTATTTATGGTTGATAGAAACTGTGTGAATGATTGTGTTTAGAAGAATATTGTTCGGAAAGTTTGTAAAATCGACAAGAATGTTTTATTTTGACGTTAAGAGGGAAGATTGAAATAAATAAGATAAATTGGCTCTTATAAAGATATTTTTTTTTTACAGTCTTAAACGATATGTGATATAGCCAGGGGTTGAGATGATAGAGAAAAAGTTAAATTGTGGATGTTGTGTGTAATTGGAAAGGTTGATGAATCTGGATAGATTCGTCTCCTAACTTTTGGAGAGAATTCGAGTAGAAGGATGAGAGAATTAGAATAAAGTTTCTTCATAATAATTGTAGTTTTGGATGTTAGCTAACTAAGAAATTAGTCTTGCTTAATATGGAGCTATAGAACCCCAACTATAGGTCATCAACCGAGATTGGGTCTTGACAGACCCTGTAGGGTAGTGTTTGTTGAGGAGCAATTTTGACTATCTCAAAGGCAGAATTGGGTTCTCCTTCCTTTAGAGAACTTGTAGCCTTGTGTATTAGCTTTCCAATGAGACTAATCTCGCTTAAAAAAAAGTTCTATAACTCTAGATATAGTTAAAATCTGATGAGTGTTCAGGTAGTAACAATTCAATGTGTGGACAGTAACAGTTCAAATGTCTAGACAGTAACAGTTCAATGTTTATGTTTAGACAATAACAGTTCAAATTCAGACAATAACAGTTCAAAGTTAGACAATAACAATAGACTTTCACGAGAATACTATATAAAAGAATTAAGTTATACGAACAATTGCACATTCAGATACTAACTCTGAAAATATACATGATATATGTATGTATGTTATTATGAGGAAATGAACATGTATAGAAAGTAACATATGAGTAATAGATGAATATGGATTCTCTATAATATCGGCCTGAAGGAATGATAACTATGGTTGGATAAAGGATGACAACATTAATCGGTGTAATGAGAAAAACATAAGATATAAAGAAAGAAATGATTGAAAGAAAGTTTTATTAGCTATTGATATGATTATTATAAAACATATCCTTGAATTAGGAAAATTTATGAGATGAGTCTGTGACTGTAGGAGGGACCATTGGTGTGGTGCAACAGCAGCAACAAGGGAGCACGAGTAGAACTTCTACTATAGGTAGGTGACTTTCAATTTCCTTTTAAATAATGTTGAATAATGAAAATACTTTATCATGAATGTTACTGTATTATGTTAATTCAGATATCAAATTGCCAAATGCTTAAAATGTTGACAAATGGTTGACTAGCTTCGGCTAATGGTATTTGAAGAGATGACCTTGAACAATGAAATACCTTATCATCAACGTTGCCATATTGTGTTAATTCATATATCAAATTGTCAAATGCTTAAATGTTGACAAATGATCGATTAGTTTCGGCTAATGGCATCTAAATGGATGACCGGGACAAACGATTGATTAGCTTCGGCTAATGGCATTCGAAGGGATGACCGGGACAAAAAAATAATTAGTTTCGGCTAACAGAATCTAAATGGATGTCCGGGACAAATGAATGATTAACTTCAGCTAACGGCATCCGAATGGATGACTGGGACAAATGAATGATTAGCTTCAGCTAATGGCATCCGAAGGGATGAACAAGACAAACAATTGATTAGCTTCGGCTAATAGCATCTAAATGGATGACCAGAATAAATGAATGATTAGCTTTGGCTAATGGCATCCGAAGGGATGACCATGACAAACGGTTCATTAGTTCTGGTTGATGGAATTCGAAGGGGATGGCCGGGGTGAGTGAATAATTAACCTCAACAAATGATATCTTAAAAGAATGGCCGGATTTAAGATTATAGTTGATTGCAAGAATTGGTGCATATATATGTATTGCAAGTTGTGTATACCCAGAACATAAAGGAATTACAAATGTCACGCTTCAAACATGAGATAATGTTAATGCTTCATTAAACTGCCATACCATTTACTTATTATTATTATTATTGTTATTATTATTATTAAGTAATTACATTCTTGTAAATGTTTTGTATTGCACTAGGGACGCCATACCAACAAGGTGCCTAGGAAACCCGATACACGGGAACTTATTTTTGTAAGGAATCATGTAGTTGCATTCTAAATCATGATGTATTTTATATGAATCAACGTACTGAATGTATAACTATTATTACTGCTGACACTTTGATGTTGAAAATGCTGACGAGATTGCAACTAAAAGCTGTGCAGATTTGGCGTTGATTGTGGATGTGATTAGCTGTTCGCATAACAACAGGGATTTGGAAATCTGTAAAACAGCTGTTTCCGATGTTCCTGTTGAAATTCTGTTCCGGAAATATTGGAGAGAAGATCACCACAACAAGATTTCAGGGGTGTTTGGAATTAAGTTCCAACTACGGGGAAACTGCTAAACAAAAACAGTATCTAGGAGGTGCTGGCCCATCAGGAGGAAGGGCCCCATCAGAATCAAATGTTGAGAGGCACAACACAGCCCATCCCGTGAATTAGTGCCTCTTGACAGTCCTCTAACTATCAGAAGAACAACACTCAACATCTGAGAAGGAGGAGGGGAAGAGGATGGTTCAAGCTCACTTGAGTCTGGCATCAGACAAGGAAACGCTCGTTACACTCATCTTAGTGACGTGTCTGTACCATAAAAGAATGGGAAAGATGATGAGGTGCAAGAGATGTTAAATGCTGGGCAGTTTCTGGGATTTATAAGTGCTTAAGATCTGGCGGTTCTAACAGTAGACATTACAAAGCAATTGGATAGGGAGATTGGTGATTAGGCTGTGAATTAATTAATAGTTATCTTGGTGGAATTTTGGTAATGTGGAACAGAGGAAATTTTGAGGTTGAAACTATTGAGTTTATGCAGGGAGTTTGGTTACCAAGAGGTGTATTTTGTGGGGGGAGATTAGTATTTTACAAGTTTTCTCTTCAGAATAAAAACTATGAATTAAGGTGTTCTACCCTATAGAATTGTAGAAAAGAGAGAAGAAAGAAAAAGGAGAAGGAATAGAAGGTGGAGAGTCTGAATAATGAGTATAGGTATAATTAGTAATAGTTCTATATATTGCCTTGTAAGTTTAACACGAGTATTTGGAGGAATGAACCCAATGGTGTGAAATAATGAAGTACAATCATTAACAGGGTATTCTGTAGGGTACTGTGTAGAAGCGGATTTCTATATACTGTATTTTTTTTTTGTATTGTTGAAA
The DNA here is from genome assembly GCA_964019445.1 of Populus tremula. NCBI lineage: Eukaryota > Viridiplantae > Streptophyta > Magnoliopsida > Malpighiales > Salicaceae > Populus > Populus tremula. The sequence goes on from CAXHTJ010000011.1 coordinate 15,450,976, forward strand.
CACAAGTGGTCAGGCATATTTTTCTACATTGCAGATATATTTGAATTTTGTGAAATATGTTTTTGAATTCGTTAGGTATTTAATGGTGCATGTAGAAAAGTGTTGGTCAAATGTTAACCTAATGGAATGAAATTGTGAAAGGAAAATTTCAAAGTCTAGCAATTACTTTGATACGTTATGGAATATTTTAGGGGTATTTGACTGGTTAGAATCAATTGCTATATTGGAATTCAACCCTTGAGTTAATTCTCCATCGTCTTCATCTATGGCTGAAGACCTTTAAAGCTAACTTTATGCATGGAGGTCCATAAAGAATTTTTGAATGGACCCTCATGTAGAACTGTTTTGTTTAGAACACTCTCATTTGTTTTTGTTTTGCTTTGTTATTTTTAATTTTCATTTAACAAAGATAATTGTTTTCTTGTTTTTCCAGTTTGCCATCTCCTTCATAATATTTCTTCGATTACAATAAAAAAAAGTAATAGTTTTGTAAAGATTAAGGGTGTTTTAAAAATTAATTCTTCGCTTGTTTTTATCTAAGTTGATGTGGAACAAGTTGACGAAACGTAACAGTTTTTGAGTGGACGAAATAGCAGCAACATGATGAACAGAACTTATGGACAAGTTCACTTTAACCTGACGGATTGATGAGGATGATTTTCAGGAATTGTTTTTTAGTTCTTATTATTTCCTAGGAAAATAATTATTTTGGTGATTTTACTTTTTTATATTTAGTTTAGAAAATCAAATATTGAGATTTTCTTAATATGTTTAGAAGTTTTATTACTTTTTCTTTATTTTTGGATTTTCTAATTTATTTTAGTTGATTTTCTTGGCTTATTTAAATAATTATAAACTCCTTACAAAAGTAAACCATAATAAGTTTTTTTTAGCAATAAAATTACGAATTAGAATTATTGCTTGTGCTTTCGGTGTCAAAAAGTCTTTTAGAAAACAGTAGAAATAGAAATCTTTTGCTACATATAAAACTACATTATGGAAACATGGTATGAGAATATCGGTGAAAGAAATTGAGTTTATATTGCTGGGAAGTCTAACCTTTTGAACCAAAGAAAGAAATTGAGTGCAACATTTAATTATCAAAGGTAAAGAAAGAAAGTTCAGTTGACGTCTAGTCAAAGTCTTGTTTGGAAAAAAAAAAAAACCCAGGCTTTGAAAAAAGGATTGTGGAAATTTAGACCATTTGATTTTGAGAGTATCATATTTGAAAACGATTGCATGATAATGGTGTTTTTAGTTTGCCGTGTGGAAAATCATGCCATTTGACTCCGATGTGGTCAAAACCTCACCAACAACACGGCTGATAAAAAAGACCATACACTTCATGATACACCTGCTTCTTGACTGCTTAGCTCTCGCAAAAACTGTTTGATGCTCAAGCAAGAGCTATAAATTTGCTTGATTTTGATCAATTTGTGGGTAACGAAATCTCTTTGCTCCTTTTCCTGTATATGTTACCTTTTATTTTTAACAATTATTGCGTTGCTAATAAATTGCAAGAAAGCATATTCTTTCTCTGGAATAGTAGTCTGTACCAACCTTCATCAGTCCTCATTACTTCACTCTTCAGCTAACCTTTCTGATTGCTGCAATTTGATCTTTAAAGTCATAAACACCATATAGAGGTAATCTTTGCGATTGTTGCTACTGATTGCATGCATGCAGTCTTTTTTGGTTTCATCTTTTCAGCAATATCGATTGTTAGCTGGACAAGTTCACTTTTTTGCTACTGATTGCATGCATGCAGGACAGCGATATTCATCAGCTAACCTCTCTGATCTCCGGTTGCTAGCTGGCGGAATCCAACCAGCCCTTGGGTTATGTAGAGGTATAACTAACTCTCTTTGCTTCGTTTTAATTTCATGTATTTACTTATAACAATAATTTGTAAGCTTTACGTTCAGATAGATATATCATCATTGACCAGTTTATTGAGTTCCTTGTAGATCTTCAAGCACAATATCATTCTATTTTAGAATGCAGAAAGTAAAACGCAAGCAATCCAAAGATTATGTTGAGGTTTCAAATGATGTCGTTGATTACTGTGGAGGGCTTCCTTTAGCCCTTGAGGTTTTAGGTTCTTGTTTGTCCGGGAAAAACAAATCTAGATGGAAATGTATAATCGACAAATTGAGAAAAATTCCAAACCATGATATTCAGGAAAAACTTCGAATAAGTTTTGACAAACTGGATGACCATAAACTACAAAATACATTTCTTGATCTTGCAAGCTTTTTTATTGGTAGAAATAAAGAATATGTAGCAAATGTACTTGAAGCTCGATGTGGTTACAATCCAGAGGATGATTTGGGAACTCTCAGTGAAAGGTCTCTGATTAATCTTAATGCTTCTGGAAATATAAGAATGCATAATCTATTACGAGACATGGGAAGGGAGATCATTCACAAAGAGTCACCTAACAACCCAGGAAAACGCAGCCGAGTATGGCAATGTGAGGATGCATGGAATGTACTCAGCAAACAAATGGTAATAACTAAATGCATACACAAATGCTCGTTTATCTTTCTTTTTAAACTTTTGCATATAATTACTCTGTAACTCTATTGAATTTTGTTGGTTTTTTAGGGAACGGAAGTGGTAGAGGGTTTAGCGCTGGATGTAAGAGCATCAGAAAAGAATTTATTAAGCACAGGATCATTTACAAAGATGAGATGCTTGAAGTTACTCCAAATCAATGGAGCACGTCTGTCTGGGCCTTTCAAACTGCTTTCTGAAGAGTTGATATGGATTTGTTGGCTTGAATGTCCTTCGAAATCTATTCCGTCCGATTTAATGTTGGATAGCCTAGTTGTTCTTGATATGCAGTATAGTAACATTAAAGAATTATGGAAGGAGAAAAAGGTAAGAAAAATACTACAATTCTTCAAAATTTGTCCTTGATGTAATGCATATTTTTAAGTTACAACTGTTGATGATTACTTTTTGTTATTTTCCTTACTGCTCTTACAGATTCTCAATAAACTAAAAATCCTTAAACTCAGTTATTCAAAGCACCTTGTTAAAACACCAAACTTGCACGGTGTAAGTCTAGAAAAGCTTTTGTTGGAAGGTTGCTCGGGTTTATTTGAGGTGCATCAATTTGTTGGACATTTAAAGAGCCTCACTTTCTTAAATCTAAAGGGATGTTGGAGGCTAAAGATTCTTACTCAAAGCATTTGTGAGGCAAAGTCTCTTGAGATTTTGAATATTTCAGAGTGTTTACAGCTTGAGAAGTTGCCGGAACACATGGGTGATATGAAATCCTTTACCGAGCTGATAGCAGATGGAATTAACAATTGACAGTGTTTAGAAAAGAAAAATGAAACTTAGAAAAAATGGACAGTTTTGATGTTTATAGTAACAGTTTGTTACTGTTGAGAATTGCCAGAAATCTTGATCTGAACAATAGAAGTTTTTACTGTTTTATTAGCTGAGAATTGAAGAATATGATTGCACTTAATGTTGCAATCTTTACATATATTTATAATGTAAACAAAACAGAAATGCTACAATAAAGCATAAAAATCCTGCTACAATTTGTTAACATACTAACAGATCACTTAATTCCTAGAGACTAGGATGCAGTTAATTATTTGCATGAAAACAGGAAATACAGAGCATAAATAAATCTTTGACTACTTCTTTGACTGGTTCTTTGCCAGCTCATGAAGCAATCTTCCAACACTCCTCCTTGCTTTAGGAGCTGTAAACTCCAATCTTTTGTCTTAAAAATTCAAACATGTTTACTGGAAATGGTTTAGTAAACAAATCCGCTAATTGCAATATATCAACCTGACATCACCATTTTTCTGCACCTCACGTAAAAAATAAAGCTTGATGTTAAAGTGCTTTGTTTTCCCATGAAACACAGGATTATGTGAGATTGCTATAGTTGCTTGATTGTCAACTGAAATTTCAGTTGCTTCCTCTCCTTCCATATGTAAATCACGTAGCAATTTCTGAAGCCAAAGAGCTTGGTTTACAGCTGCTGTGGCAGCAATGAATTCTGCCTCTGCTGTAGATTGAGCCACCGTGTCTTGCTTCTTGGATGACCATGAAAATATAGCTGACCCTAGGTTGAAACAAAAACCAGAGGTGCTCTTCATGTCATCAATGGATCCTCCCCAATCATTGTTAGAAAATCCATGTAGTTTTAATTCCTGACACTTCTGAAATTTGACTCCATAGCTGCAGGTCCCTTTGATGTACCTTAGGATTCTTTTGGCAGCTCTCATGTGAATTTCACTCGGACAATGCATAAACCGAGATAGTAAACTTGTTGCATGAAGTATGTCGGGTCTAGTTGCTGTTAAATACAGCAAACACCCAATCAAGCTTCTAAATTTTTCTTCATCCACCTTGGCAGTGCCATCTTCTTTGCTGAATTTGTCCTTTTGGTTCATTGGGGTAGTTGTTGGCTTGCAACTTTCCATATGGAATTTCTTCAAAATTTCCATTGAATACTTCTTTTGACAAATGAAGATTTCATCCTTGCCCTGTAAGATTTCCATTCCCAGGAAGAAGCTCATTAGACCGAGATCAGTCATCTCAAAAACTTCCATCATATTTAGCTTGAAATGTTCAACCTGCTCTGTGTTGCTCCCTGTCACCAAGAGATCATCAACATAGAGTGAAATTATAATCACATCATTGTTGAATGCTCTTCACATAAAGAGTTGCTTCAGACAAGCTCTTTTGAAAGCCAGCACCTGTCAAATAATCATCAATCCGACCATACCATGCCCTAGGTGCTTGCTTTAACCCATAGAGAGCTTTTTTAGTAAATACACTTTGTCTTCCTTCCCTTGAATTTCAAAACCAGCAGGCTGCTCAACATAAATTTCTTCTTGCAATATGCCATTGAGGAAGGCAGATTTGACATCTAACTGGAATACTTTCCAGTTCTTTTGAGCAGCAACAACAAGTAAAAGTCTAATGGTGTCCATTCTTGCTACAGGTGCAAAAGTATCTGAATAATCAACACCATAGATTTGTGCATACCCCTTGACCACCAGCCTAGCTTTTTTGTTATTGATGGTGCTGTCAGCATTCAGTTTAGTCCTGAATATCCACTTCACGCCAATGATGTTTTTTCCAGGTGGTCTGTCAACAAGTTCCCATGTGCAATTCTTCTCAATCATTGATATCTCCTCCTGCATTGCTTTCTGCCATTCTGGACTTTGTTTAGCTTCTTCATAGCCTTTGGTTCACAGAGGGCTACATTGCTCCTTTGATAGACATCCTCAAGTGATCGATGCCTCTTGTTGGTGGATCATCAAGTGTTTCATCTAGCAATGGATCTGCAGGCTTTGGTTTGTTGTGAGTGTCCCCAGTCCCATTGCTCTTCTTCATGAGGCTGATTATTCATTTGTGATTGTCCCCAGTCCCACTGATCTTGTTCTTGAAAGTGGACATCCCTGGTTACAACCATTTTTTGTGTTTGAGGATGGTAAACCTTGTAAGCTTTAGATGCACCACTATAGCCAACAAAGATTCCTGGTGCAACCTTCTTGTCCAACTTGTCCCTTTTGATATGTGGAATGTGAACAAAACACAGACTGCCAAAGACTTTAAGAAATCTTAATGAAGGTTTGTAATTATACCAAGCTTCAAAAGGTGTTTTCTCGTCAAGCAATTTTATGGGTAGTCTGTTCTGAAGAAAAACTGCAGTGCTGGTTGCTTCTGCCCAAAAATCCTTTAGTAAGTTCTTGTCATGCAACATGCATCTCACCATCTCCATGATGTATCGATTCCTTCTTTCACTAACATTGTTCTGCTCTAGTGTGTAAGGGGCAGTGAGTTGATGATCGATGCCAGCTTCCTCACAATAGAGATTGAACTCTGATGAGGTATACTCCTTGCCATTATCAGACCTAATGGCCTGAATTCTGTAATTGCTTATGTTTTCCACATTCTTCTTGAATTTGAAAAAAATCCCAGCAACTTCTGATTTGTATTTCATGAAGAAAATCCAGCACATCCTAGAAAAGTCATCAATAAAAAGAATATAGTATCGGCTACCTTTGATTGAAGGTGTGCTGAGTGGACCAGCAACATCAGTGTGAATCAATTGGAGTTTTTGTGTAGATCTCCAAGTTGATTTCTGGAATGGCTTACTGCTTTGTTTACCAAATTGACATGCATTGCAATTTGATGGAAAGTCAGTGAATTGAGGCACTTCTCTTACAGAGTCATGTTTCTTCATGCTTATCATCCTCTGTTGATGGCAGTGGCCTAGTCTTTTATGCCACACTTCCATATCAGTCAGCTTTGTTTGAAAAGCTGAATACTCCTCCTCAAATGGTAGGAATGAAAAACTCTTTCCTTTCATCTTAGCTTGCAAAATTAATTGTTCAGCAGCATCAAAGACATAGCAAAAATAATTTTCAAAGACAACCTTCATCCCTTTCTCAATCAATTACCCCACACTTAATAGATTTTGATCTATTTCAGGTACATATAAAACTTCAGAAATGGTTTTTGTACCTGACTTTGTGGTGATGGCAATTGTCCCCTTTCCTTTTGCAGCTATGCAAGCACCATTCCAATTCTGACCTTTGCAACTTCAGTAGATTGCAAGGTTCGAAAGAGGCTTCTGTCAGGGGTCATGTGATTCGTACACCCACTGTCTATCAGCCAGTGATCTGAGGTGGTTTGGACTGAAAAACATGAAGCTACGAACATTTGATCTTCATCATCTTGACTGGCCACTTGTGCATCAACATCTTGTCTCTGAATTGTTGTCCTGCAGATGATTGCCTCATGTCCCATTTGATTACATTTGCTGCATTTTGCATCAGGCCTTTTCCAGCACTTGAAAGGTGCATGTCCTGTCTTGTTGCAGTGTTGACAGGGTGGAAAATTTCTTTTGAGAAATTTTCCTTTGTTCTGGAATTTACGAGCAGTATACTACTGCTTGAAACCTGATTTTTCCTGAAATGACTCTTAGAATCAGGATACTTTGCTTGTAATGCTCCTTCTGTAACATGATCCAGCCTCATCAGTCTCCTTTGTTCTTGAGCCTGCAAAGCATTTATCAATTCTGCCAAATTGATCTTGGACAGATCCTTGGTGTTCTCCAAGGTAGTTATAGATGCCTCATATCTTTCAGGCACCGTAACAAGGATTTTCTCCACAATTCTGCAATCAGAAAAGTTTGTGCCCAGCAATCTCACCTTGTTGACAATTCCAAGCAATTTTTCTGAGTACTCTTTGATGGTCTCAGACTCCTTCATCCTCTGCAGCTCAAACTCTCTTATGAGGTTGAGGCTTTGCATTCCACGTATCCTTTCATCTCCTGCATACTCCTCCTTCAGATAATCCCATACATCTTTGGCAGATTTTAGGGACATGATCCTTGTGAAAACTGTTGTTGAGACAGCAGCAAATAGACATGCCTTTGCTTTGGATTTTTTGGTTTTTCTCTCCTTGTGACTCTTATCTGAGTCATGGTAGGATTAGTTGGCAGTGGTGGAATTTCATAATCCTCTTCGATAGCCTCCCAAAGATCAAGTGCTTCCAAGTAGGTTTCCATCCTTACTGCCCAAAGTTGATAATTTTCTCCATTGAAGATTGGAGAAGAAATGTGAGAAAAACTTGCTTCATTATCCATCACAGGTCCTTTAAGAAATCAGCTCTGATACCAATTGACAGTGTTTAGAAAAGAAAAATGAAACTTAGAAAAATGGACAGTTTTGATGTTTATAGTAACAGTTTGTTACTGTTGAGAATTGCCAGAAATCTTGATCTGAACAGTAGAAGTTTTTACTGTTTTATTAGCTGAGAATTGAAGAATATGATTGCACTTTATGTTGCAATCTTTACAGATATTTAAATGTAAACAAAACAGAAATGCTACAATAAAGCATAAAAATTGCTACAATCTGTTAACATACTAACAGATCACTTAATTCCTAGAGACTAGGATGCAATTAATTATTTGCATGAAAACAGAAATACAGAGCATAAATAAATCTTTGACTACTTCTTCTTTGACTGGTTCTTTGCCAGCTCATGAAGCAATCTTCCAACAACAATGAGCACTTTTTCGCTTCAATTGAACATTTAAAGTATATAAGGAAGTTGTCACTGTGCGGATACAATTTCACTGCGTACACACCATTATCTACATCCTGGTATTCACCAATTTCATCAAGTGTTTTAAATTGGAGAGCCTTGCTGCCAACTTGTTTCACTTGTTGGAGATTATTGAGAAAACTAAGACTTGCTTATTATGGTTTGTCTGAACGAGCAACTAATTGTGTTGATTTTGGTTGTTTGTCCTCTCTTGAAGAATTGAATCTATCAGAAACAATTTCTTAAGTCTGCCTTCTGGCATCGACGTCCTTCCTAAGCCGGGGCTTTTGAGAGTGTTGTACTGCAGCAATCTTGTATCAATCTCAGAGCTTCCCTAAAATTTAAAATTCTTGGATGCAATCGGTTGTACATCAATGGAAAAGGTAAGACTTCCAGTCCAGTCCAAAAACAATGAAAAACTATCTCTATATAGGAGTCCAAATTTAACAGAGATTCAGGGCATGGACATGGAAGGTCTAAGTAATCATGGCTGGATTATTTCCTCTGATACCGCCTCCGATTTATCAAATAATTACAAGAAGAGTTTTGTTGAGGTACTATTTCTGTCTCTCCCGCACACAAATAAAGACACAATTGGCATATATATATATATATATATATATATATATATATATTAGTGTCTAAAATTTCAACACTCTTTGTAATTAATCAATATATATATATGCAGGCATTGTGGAATGGTGGTTATCGATATCATATTCACGGCTATGATGCCAAATTGCTTATGGGAATCTATCATCACAAATTGTGAAAGGGGTTCACCTTCCATGGAGAAGGATGTTCATCACAAATTGAGCAGTTTAAAGATTATTTATATAGGAAGAGTTTTTATCCACTTCGCGAAGAAACTTTCAACCTGAGCTCAATTAGTTGAAGGATTGTTTTGTGAAAAATCCATACTTTATGCCCTCTTAGATCTTCCATTATCGCCTTGTTTGTATAAAATTAATTAATTAATAAATAAATAAAGCATTTTGTTTTTGAGTTGGCAAAATGAATGATTGCAGTGCATGAATCTACAGGCTCTTTTGAAAACTTATCTCAAAGGCAAAAGTTTTAATCAGCATGGCTCAGACTAGCACTTTTAAAGAGGAAATTATTTTTAAGGATAATGAGACTAGTTTTGTAGTCAAGATGTCCAGTCCTTGAGGAGTTACAACATACCATGATAACTTTTGTCCCTGATAATGTCGAAGGCGATGATCTTGTATACAAACCAGAAATAGTGGAGAAAAACAAAGAGGCTTGTAAACATTGCGTGGAGAAATCTACAATTGATTCAGATTGCATCGATGATGTGACTTCTTTCTTCGAGTGTGCATCGAGATTAAAGGAATTAAACATAACAAGGCAAGATTTTGACTCTCAAAATCACTCTATAAACAGTTTGTTTCCAGAAAGAAATCCAAGAGGTTACAGTGGATTGTTTTTTGGCAGACAAACCATACTAGTTGGGACTTATGGATGTTTCACCACACGGGTTGATAAATAATACAGGGGAGGCAGAATTTGGGTATGATAATTGTAGGGAAATGAAATATTCTCGTATATAGAATAGCAGAGTTGTATAAAATAGAAGATATGCATTTATTCACTTTCTATTGTAATCCCTAATATTTCGCTATTAAGGCTACAATGCAGCAATAGGAATCAGTTGCAGTGTCCTTGTATAAGTATATGATTCAGTACCAATAACAAATTACGACTGCGAATTCAATCTTGCTCTTCATTCTTTTCATGGTATCAAAGCTAGCTTAGAATCCTCATTCATCATTGGAATTAAATCTCTCGTCTAACATCTCTCTTCTTCAGCCACCATGACCAACAATGAAATGTCATCAAACCTAGAAGCTTATATAGATTTTTCAAAAGGGAATCTTTCAAATCCCTATTTCACTCACCATTCAGATCATCCAGGTTTGGTTTTGATTTCCAAACCCTTGAATGGAGACAACTATTCTACTTGGAAAAGGGCTATGACCTTGGCCTTGAATTCTAAAAACAAACTAAGTTTTGTTAATGGCTCAATCAAAGCTCCTTTAGAAGAAACTGATCCTGAAGGATTTTCGGCTTGGTCTCGATGCAATGATATGGTCCATTCATGGATTATTAACACTCTCAATCCAGAGATTTCAAAAGCGTGATATACTACTCTACCGCCCATGAAGTTTGGGAAGACCTTCATGACCGATTTTCTCAAAGCAATGCACCTCATATGTTTGAAATTCAGCGAGATATCGCTTGTTTTAGGTAGGAACAACTCTCTGTTTCAGTCTATTACACAAAATTGAAGGGACTGTGGGATGAACTGGCTTCCTACAATGATTCACTACATGGGGTGCAACAAGATCAACAGAGATTGATGCAATTTCTGATGGGGTTGAATGAATCTTATAGTGCTGATTTGGAAAAGTTCTCTTGATGAATCCCCTTCCTTTGGTTCAACAAGCTTGTTCCTTTGTTTCTCAAGAAGAAAAGCAACGTCTTCTAAGTTCAACACACACCATCAATGATTCAGTTAACAATGCAGCTATGGCGGTTCAAAGCAACAATAGTAAGTTCAATGACAAAGGTGAGCGTTCTTACCATTCTTTTAGATCACAAGACAGATTGATAGATAATTTCAATGGAGGATGCAGATTTGAACAAGACAGAGACAATTTCAGTGGAGGACGTAGATTTGAATAGGACAGACGCCGGTTTGGACCTAGAAGAGGACGACCTCATTGTTCCCATTATGGAGAACCGAGACATTGGGTCCAAACCTGTTATAAGCTCCATGGGTATCCAGCAGGACACCCTAAGGCAAAACACAATTTAGCCAGACGCTTTAACAACAACAACAAATCTGCAGCAAACCATGTGTCAAAGAGTTTTGCTAAAGATAACAGCAAGTCAGTTGTTGGAATTTTAGAGACCCAATTGAAGCAGCTCTTGTCTCTCTTCTTAATGAAAAAGGTGCCGAATTCAGTTCTCAAGCACATGCTGTAACCAAACCAGGTTTGCCTAAAATTGCTTCCCGCAATTGGATTATTGATAGTGGGGCAACATATCATATTTCTTCACCATCTCAATCATTTTTTCAACGAGATAAAAATTGCTCACCGCCTCCTGTGTTGCTGCCTAGCGATGAAACAACTAATATTGTTACAATGGGATCATTGCCTTTGAATTCCACTTATTATTTCCATGACGTGCTGTGTGTACCCACATTCAAAGTTGACTTGATGTCAGTCAGTTGTTTGACAAGAGGTTTGAATTGTTCGGTAACCTTTTTTTTCTTTATTGGTGTATTTTGCATGATGTGGCTACGAGGAGGATGATTGGTTTGGGTAAACAACGTGACATACTATACTACTTGGTGGCAATAGCGATGAAGAAATCTATGGTACAACCTACCCCGCCATTACATTGACCAGCTTGCAACCTTACTGTAAAAACCCCGGTTATAATTTTATGGGTATTTAAAAGATGAGAAATTTAACCAATATTAAAATGGGTTAAATTAAATTAAAGAAACCTAAATTAAGATAAAAATAGTGAAATTAATGAAATGAAAAGTGAATATAGTACTAAATCATTGAAAAGAAAAATATTTGCGAGGACAAAATGAATACATAAGATCAAGAGAGGTCAATATTCAAATAATAGAAGGCTGGGAGTTTATGTATAAATGATAAAAAGGGGTGGGGATAAATGTGCAATTAACAAGATGTTAAAACTATAAATATCATTCTATTTTCTCTATTGGAGGGACTGGCAAGAGTAAGAGAGAGTTTAGAGAGAGAGAGATATATTGATGGCAAATCAACCGACATCTATAACTCCACCTTTCACCATTGGATCAACATGATATTCGGATATGTTGTTCTTCCTGATTCTGTCTAGATTCTGAATAGTGGAGATCTGAAACAAACATTTGGTATAGAAGTTGTGTATCTCGCATAGTAGGTCTGCAAGTTTGAGGTCAATTCAGTTAAACCTATATAGGAAATTCCACCATTTGATGAAGTTAATATTTGGATATGTTATACTCATAATAATGCTTTATAACTTGACAATGGATTGTTCAAATATTATTCATTTTTATTTATGGTTGATTGAAACTATTGTCAAGGATTGTGTTTAGAAGAATATTGTTCAGAAAGTTTGTAAAATCGATAAGAATGTTTTATTTTGACATTAAGAAGATTGAAATAAATAAGAAAAATTGGCTCTTATAAAGATATTTTTTGACACTCTTAAACGATATGTAATATGGTTAGGGGTTGAAATAAAAGAGAAAAGTTAAATTGTGGATGTGTGTGTAAATGGAAAGGTTAATGAATCTGGACAGATTTATCTCCTAACTTTTGGAGAGAATCCGAGTAGGAGGATGAGAGAATTAGGATCAAGTTTCTTTATATCTAACTAAGAAAATTGGTCTTCCTCAATATGGAGCTGTAGAACCCCAGCTATGGGTCATCAACCGAGATTGATTCTTGACAGACCTATAGGGTAGTGTTGTTGTTGAGAGTAATTTTGATTATCTCAAAGCATAACTGGGTTCTCCTTCCTTCAAAGAACTTGTAGCCTCGTGTATTAGCTTTCCAACGAGACTAATCTCGCTTGAAAAAAAGTTCTATAACTCTAGATATAGTTAAAAATATGATAAGTGTTTAGACAGTAACAATTCAAATGTCTAGACAGTAAGAGTTTAATGTTAGACAGTAATGGTTCAAATATCTAGACAGTAACAATTCAACGTTAGACAGTAATAATTCAAATGTTTTGACAGTAACGGTTCAAATTCAGACAGTAACAGTTGAAAGTTACAAAGTAACGGTTTAAAGTCAGACAATAATGGTTGAAAGTCAGATAGTAACAGTTCAAAATCAGACAATAACTGTTAGAAGTCAGACAGTAACAATTTAAAGTCACACAGTAATAGTTGGAAGTCGGACAATAACAGTTCAAAATCAGACAGTAACGGTTAAAAGTCAGACAGTAACAATTGGAAATTGGACAGTACAGTTCAAAGTTAGACAGTAACAGTAGACTTTCACGTGAATATTATATAAAAGAATTGAGTCATACGAACACTTGCACATTGAGATACTAACTCTGAAAATATACATGATATATGTATGTATGTTATTATGTGGAAATGAACATGCATAGAAAGTAACGTATGAGTAGTGGATGAATATGGATTCTTTATAATATCGGCCTGAAGGAATGATAACTATGGTTGGATAAAGGATGACAACATTAATGAGTGTTGTTGTAACCCATTTTTGGGTCCCTATGAAAAATAAAATAAATAGCCAAAAAAGGTTAGAAAAAATAACAGGAGGCAGAAGCGCTCGGAAAACAGTCAGAAAATTGGTCAAGGAATTTAAAAATACAAGGATCGAATTTTTGACAGTATATTCTTGAAGGATGAAAGCCCTATTGAGAAGGAAAATTTAAATTTTGAGGAGAAAAGCCCAAATTTGGAGGTTTATGGACTTAATTGGATTTTTATTTGAATTTATAGAGGATTTGATTGCAAGAAAAATTAATTTTTAAGTCAATTTGGGCTTTAATTAGAAGAAATTTAACTTCTGGGGCCAAAATATATTTTTTAGGAATTTATTGGGTCAAATCAGGGGCTTAATTGCATAAATATTGAAGTTTAATGGCCAATTAGGGACTTAATTAAGGAAAATCCAAACCAGGGACCAAATTGGAAGAGGCGCGTAAATGGAGGGCTGCAATTATTCAGTTCAGGGGCCTAATTGAAGAAATTGAAAGTTTTATTAATCAATTGAGGGCTAAATTGCATAAATCAGAGGCCAAGGACCAAAGTGAAAAAGGCGGCCAACAAGAGGGGCGGGGACCGAGTTCGGAGGACTAATTTGAAGTTTGGCCATTTAAATGAAACGGCGCGTTTTATCCAAAACGACGCCGTTTCATATAAAAAAAAAAGAAAAAAAAAAGAGGAAGACCAGAACGGTGTCGTTTTGAACGACACTGTTCATCTTCTTCCTTCCCCCCGGTTTAGCAGCAACAGAAGGCGAAAAATTTGAAAACCTTCCCGCTTCTCCTCGCCCCCACCAAACCACCGAAATAGCCGACCAACCATGCGTGATTGAAGGCGACAAGCCCACCTGTTCTGCCCCTATAAATAGAGAAGAAAACCGAAGAGAAAAAAAAGGAGGAAGAAAAACCCGAGAGAGGACCGGGAGAGAGAGGAGAGAGAGCGAACCGAACAACCGCAGCGCCGCCGCCCGGAGCCTCCGCGCACTAGCCACACCACCGCCAGCAAACCACCGTCTCCAGCCCCGCCAGGTACGCTCTCCCCTCTGCATTGTTTTTTTTTCTTTCTTCGCCTTCTGTAGTTTTCGTCTCCTGCATGCAGAATTGCTCTGCATGCAGGGGACGGGGGGGAAATTAATTCCCCCCGTTATGTTTTATCTTCTGGGCCAGACCGGTTCTGGCCCAGAAACATGTATATGGGCCAGAAGGATTCTGGCCCAACCCGGCGGTCTGGGCCGGGTCCGGCCCAGACCAAGTTGTTTTTCTTGGGCCGAGATCGGCCCAGTCACCTTTCTTGGGCCGATCCCGGCCCAATTACTTGTGGGGCTGAGCCCGGCCCAGTTAGTTGGGCCGGCCCAGCCCCTTAATAATTAATATATAATTATATTATATTATTATATTATATATGTGTGTGTATATGTTATATATATAAAATATTTATAAAAAATCTGAAAAATCTAAAAAAAAATGTTGTTATTTTCCTTTCATATATATATATATATATATATATTTTTTTTTTTTTAGGGGGTTTGTATTTTTTTTTATACTATGGAGGTATAAAATCAGTATTTGAAATATCTGATTTTCGTCAAGACACCCGAAATTTTCAAAGATAAATTTATTTTTTTTGCTTTCAAAAATTTCTAAAAATTCCTTAAAAATATTGTTGATTTTTTTCGTACATTTTTTAAATGACTTAATATTAGTTTGTATTTTTATGTTGTGGAGATATAAATTCAGTATTAAAAATACCCGATTTCGTCAAAAAAAATATTGTTTTAAAAAAATATATTTTCTTGCGTGTTGCATACGGCCAATACTCTAACATGTTTTGAATGTTTTTTTTATAAAAAAAATATATTGGAAGCTTCGAAAGTGTGTTTTCGCATAGATTTCTTAACACACAAATTATTTTCTTGCATTTCTGGATTTTACAACGTGTTTGTAAAATTCCAAAGGGTATTGGCCAATATTCCAAAAACTATAAAAATCTTATTTTGGGAGAAGGAATTTATTTATTATTTACCGCTAATGTTTGGATAAAGAAATCCTTAAAAGGATGAATATCCAAAATATTATTGGGACTAATAAATCCGCACACATTCTTAAAAGAAGCCTTGATTATAATCGAGGACATTTCAAAATTTATTATTTATTTATTTATTATTCCACGATTTATGAGTCGCAAACTTTTGAAATACTAAGGGAAAAATGAGCTTTCAAAGCACATGGAATCTCCTTAGATTTCTATCCAAAATCAATTGACGAGTCTAGAAAATACCAACACCATAGCAATTATAAAGCAAACTAAACACCAAGCAGCTTACCTTAGGTAGGGCGTACTAGGGGTGCTAACACCTTCCCTTTACGCAACCAGTCCCTTGTCTTAGAATCTCTGAAAGACCAGTTAGGGTTCCTAGTGACCAAAATACTAGGTGGCGACTCCAAAGAACCAAATCAGCAAAACAGAACAAAACGAAAGTCGCCAGTCGAATGTCGCAAAAAAAACAAATTTTTTTTTATTTTGGATTTTTTTTGGGGTGCGACAGGTGTAATAAGAAAAATGTAAGATATAAAGAAAGAAATGATTGAAATAAAGATTTATTAGCTATTGATATGATTATTATATCCTTGAATGAGGAAAATTTATGAGATGAGTCTGTGACTGCAGGAGGGACCGCTAGTGTAGTGCAACAACAACAACAGGGGAGCATAAGTAGAGCTTCTACTGCAGGTAGGTGACTTTCACCTTTCTTTTAAATAATGTTGAATAATGAAAATACTTTATCATGAATGTTACAATATTGTGTTAATTTAGATATCAGATTGCCAAATGCTTAAATGTTGACAAATAGTTGATTAGCTTCGACTAATGACATCTGAAGAGATGACCTTGAACAATGAAATACCTTATCATTGTCATATTGTGTTAATTTAGATATCAAATTGCCAAATGCTTAAATGTTGACAAATGATTGATTAGCTTCGGCTAATGGCATCCAAAGGATGACCGGGACAAACAAATGATTAGCTTTGGTTAATGGCATCCGAAGGGATGACCGGGACAAATGATTGATTAGCTTCGATTAATAGCATTCGAAGGGATGACCGGGATAAATGGTTGATTATTTTTGGCTAATGGCATCCAAAGGGATGACCGGGACAAACAAATGATTAGCTTCGACTAATGGCATCCTAAAGGATGATCGGGACAAACGATTGATTGGCTTTGGCTAATAGCATCCGAATGGATGACTGGGACAAACAATTGATTAGCTTTGGCTAATAGCATCCGAATGGATGACTGGAATAAATGAATGATTAGCTTTAGCTAATGGCATCCAAAGGGATGACCGGGACAAGCGGTTGATTAGTTTTGGCTAATGGCATCCGAAGGGATGACTGGGACAAACAGTTGATTAGTTTTGATTGATGGCATTCGAAGGGGATGGCTAGGGGTGAGTGAATAGTTAACCGTGACAAAATGATGTCTTAAAAGAATGGCTAGATTTAAGATTATGGTTGATTGTAAGAATTGGTGCATATATATGTACTGCAAGTTGTGTATACCAAGAATATGAAGGAACTACAAATGACACGCTTCAAACATGAGATAATGTTAATGCTTCATTAAACTGCCAGACCATTTTCTTATTGGTATTATTATTATTATTATTATTATTATTAAGTAATTACATCTTGTAAATGTTTTGTACTGCAGTAGGGACGTCATACCAACAAGGTGCCTAGGAAACCCGATACACGGAAACCTACTTTTGCAAATAATCATGTAGTTGCATTCTAAATCATGATGTCTTTTATATGAATCAATGTACTGAATGTATAACTATTATTAGATCCTTTTAGATTAAATTCGTGATGACTATTTGTAGGATAGAATCACAACCTCATGACTATGCATGTATATTTTAAATGCAAACTTCTAATCATGCAAACATGAAATGTTGATTGTACTTGATGTATGGATTATATATTCATGATGTGAAGGGAATATGTTCACCGATTACTGACACAATGTGTGTCAAGTACAAAAAAAAAATTACTGTTGTTTTGGGCTTGAAAAGCCGGGTTGTTACACTTACCATCTCATTAACCGATCTTTGGCATAAACGCTTAGGCCATATCTCACCTCATCGTTTGAGTTTCATTGCCAAGCAATTTTTAAATTTTTATGTTCAATCCAGTCATGTTTGTCCTATATGTCCTTTGGCTAAGCAAAGTCGTTTGCCTTTTAGTTCTAGTGTCATTTCCTCTATAAAACCTTTTGAAATAATTCATTGTGACATTTGGGGTCGTTATCGACACCCTTCCATTTCTGGTGCTTATTATTTTCTTATTATCATTGATGATTACATACGTTTCACATGGATATTTTTGATGTGACACCAAATTGAAGCTCAATCTCTTATAAAACACCTTTTCAGTTATGTTCTCACATAATTTGAATCTCCCATTAAAATTTTTCGAAGTGATAATGGTGGCGAATTTATATCACTCCATTCCTTTTTTCAAGATAATGGTGTCATTTTTCAGCATTCCTGTGTTTACACGTCTCAACAAAATGGGGTTGTGGAACGCAAACATCTTCATATCTTACAAGTAGCTCGAGCTTTGAAATTTCAAGCTCAACTCCCAACCCAGTTTTGGGGAGAGTGTGCTCTTACTGCTGTCCACATAATCAATTGACTCCTTTCCTCATTGCTCTCCTTCAAAACTCCTTTTGAACTTGTATACTCAAAACTGCCTTCCTTTTCTCATTCTCGGGTTTTTGGTTGCTTAGCTTATGCTACCAATGTACATCCTTCTCACAAATTTGACTTTTGCTCAATGCCCTTAATTTTTATTGGTTATCCTACCGGTTAAAAGGCATATAAATTATTTGATTTATCTTCCAAAAAATTTTTCACTAGTCGCGATGTGCGCTTTCATGAACATATTTTTCCTTATGCATCTGTCAAGCCCATTTCTGTTCCACCTCCTTCACCTATTGAATTTGGTCCTATTCCTCTTCTAACCCATGCCATGACTTCTATTTAGTCCACAAACTTCTCCTCTTGCTACAATACCTGCACCTTCATGTTCACCGCCACCTGCCTCCTCCAATCCACACCCCTCATCAACCCAGCCTCCACCTATCCTCCGTATCTATACACATCTTCTTAAGCCTTCTGACCCAATTCCCCCAGCTGCTCCATCTCCATCGTCCACTTTTCCATCTCCATCTCCATCTCCATTGTCTACTGCTGCTAAAAATCCACCACCACCTGAACCCACCCCACTTCGTCGCTCCAGCCGCCATACTGCTCCACCAGCCAAGCTCAACTGCTCCAATGTTTACTCCCACCAATCAGCCGTCTTATTGCCAAGTCCAACCAAAGGTACACGCTATCCCATGGCCAACTTTGTTTCATATCATCGTTATACCCCTGTATATCACGCCTTTGTTGCTCAGCTCAGCACCATCACAGAGCCTAAGTCTTATTCAAAGGCTGTTGTTCATCTTGAATGGCAGGAGGCCATGCGTTCCAAACTGCAAGCTCTCCAAGCTAATGGCACTTGGTCTCTCACCCCACTACCGATAGGCAAGACACTGATTAGCTACAGATGGGTTACAAAATAAAACACCATTCAATGGTTCTGTCAAGCGGTACAAAGCTCGTTTAGTCGCCCAAGGTTTCACTCAAATGGAAGGAGTTGACTACCATGATACATTTTCTCCTACTACCAAAATAATCTATGTTTGTTGTTTACTTGCCTTAACAGAAGCTCATGGTTGGTCCCTACACCAAATGGACGTCCACAATGCTTTCCTTCACGGAGACTTAGATGAGGAGATATATATGTCTCTACCACCAGGTCTTTGGCGCCAGGGGGAGAACCATCTAGTTTGTTGCATCCACAAGTCACTTTACGATTTAAAACAGGCATCCCGCCAGTGGTTTGCCAAATTTTATGAAGCTATGCATTTTGTTGGTTTTATACAATCAAGAGCATATTATTCTCTATTCTCCAGGAAGCAGGGTATGTCTTTTACCATTCTTTTGATATATGTTGATGATATCTTGATCATTGGAAATGACCCGGTTAACATTGCTGCAACTAAACAATTCCTGCATAAACATTTTCATATCAAAGATCTTGGTAATTTAAAAGACTTTCTTGGAATTGAGGTGTTTGCTTCAAAGAATGGAATTTTTATTTCACAACATAAATATGCATTGGAAGTCATTGAGGATGTAGGGTTGTTAATTGTTGCTCCTATCAATACTCCTATGGAACGGGGCTTAAAATTATCAGACAAGGGCACCTGCTTAAGGATACAAACCGGTATAGAAGATTGGTGGGTCGGTTAAGTTATTTGACTGTATCAAGGCCAACATAACGTATGTTGTACATGTCTTGAGTAGATTTATACAGCAGCCCTGAAAACTTCATATGGAGACAGCCCTTCAAGTTGTTCGATATCTAAAAGGTGCACCTGGCCGAGGCTTATTTTTCTCTTCCAAGAGTGACTTAAAGTTGAGAGCTTATTGTGACTCAGATTGGGCAGGTTGTCCACTCACTAGGAGGTCTACAACGGGCTATTGTGTTTTTCTTGGACCTTCACTAATATCCTGAAGATCAAAGTGAAAGAAAATAGTTTCACTTTCTTCTGCTGAAGTAGAATACCGAGCAATGACAGGAGCCTGCTGTGTGTTAACATGGCTGTGATGTCTACTGAAAGACTTAGGAATTTCACACTATGAACCTGCCTTACTATATTGTGATAATAAAGTTGCGTTACATATTGCAGCCAATCCAGTGTTTCATGAGAGAACTAGGCACATTGAAATGGACTGCCATTACATCCGAGGCAAAATTCAAGATGGTTCCATCATTACAAAACATGTCGACTCTGCACATCAACTGGTAGATGTCTTGACCAAGCCCCTGGGAAAAGAGATCTTTGTTGCTATGGTTAGCAAGTTAGGAGTGCAGGATATCCACTCTCCAACTTGAGGGGGAGTGTAGGGAAATGAAATATTCTCGTATAGAATAGAATAGCTGAGTTGTATAAAATAGAAGATATGCATTTATTCACTTTCTATTGTAATGCCTAATATTTACTAAGGCTACAATGTAGCAACTGATTCCTGACTTGTAGGAATCAGTTGCAGCCTCCCTGTATAGTATATGATTCAGTATCAATAACAAATTATGACTACAAATTTAATCTTTCTCTTCATTCTTTTCAATAATGGGATTGTGATTCCTTGACCGGGTATTGGGATGTAGATGGGACATCATCAAATCACACCTTTCTCCAGGAAATTTTGATATGGCTACTATCACTACGCGTAAGAAGAAGAAAAAGGGTGTGTGAAGAAGGTATCGAAAGGTAAAGTCTTAAATCTTTAGGGGGGTTTTGAGGGAACTGATTTTGGCATGTTTATAGGATTCATCCATGGACTCAAGAATTAAGGCATCTAATTTTCGCAATTCTAAATGCAAAAATGAAGTGAATATAGAGATGGGTGCTTGTTCTTATCAGAAATCTGAAGTGGAGAGATCAGTTGAGTGCCAAGCGTGATTTGGGCATTACAGTCTTGTATGGAGAGGAGGTTCTGAAGAGTCAATTTCGAGCAACGTCTGATGAGGAGGTTGCAGATTGGGTGAAAACGGTATGATTCCCTTCCTTTTTTTACAATAGACAGGTATTTTATCATATCTATGAAGATCAGTTTTTGGAACACTAGAGGTTGGAGAAGTACGTAGTTCTAAAAGACATGTGATTAGGAATGTCATTGATAGTTATCAACTTGATGTCTCCTGCATTGCTGAAACTAAGATTTCTAGGATTAATGATTCTTTTGTGTATAAATTATGGAATAGTTCTAATATTAAATGGCATGGTATAGACTCATAAGGAAGGTCTGGAAGTCTACTTGTCATGTGGAATAGTGAATCTTTTGAGGTCGCAAATATTGAATTTCGTTAACATTAGATTCCTTTGTTTGGTACTTGTGTTGTTGAATTATGTAGCAAGATTGAATTAATGTATATTATGCTTGGCTGCAAATCACAACAGCCCTTCCTTGATATTTATAACATTAGGGTTGTGTACAATACAAGGGTGGAATGTACTATACATGATAATTATTCCTATACTAGGTATTTACATATATATAGGACTCTTTCCATAATATGCCCCGTCAAGCTGAAGGTGGAGACTCCACCCGAAGCTTGGATCGAAAGAAACCAAACGAAACTAGAGGGAGAGGCTTGGTAAGAACATCAGCTAGTTGATCCTGAGAAGAGATGAATTGTACCTGAATTTCTTTCTTAGCAACGCGATCACGAACGAAGTGATAATCAACTTCAACGTGTTTAGTACGTGCGTGAAACACTGGATTGGCTGACAGGAAAGTGGCCCCTAAATTATCACACCATAACGTAGTGCTGGGTGAAAATGGAAGTCGTAGTTCTGATAATAAAGAGTGAATCCATAAGATTTCAGCGGTACCATCAGCTAAGGCTTTGTATTCACTTCTGTAGAGGATCGAGCAACAGTGCGTTGCTTTCCAGATTTCCAGGAAATAGGAGTGGAACCAAGGTACACAAGATAACCACCTGTCGATTTTCGATCGTCAATACTACCAGCCCAATCAGCATCAGTAAAGCCATGAAGAGACAAGGAGGAGTCCCGAGTAATATGCAGACCATAGGAGGCTGTAGCCTGAAGGTAACGTAGGATGCGTTTAACTGCCGCCCAATGGTCCTCAGTAGGAGCATGCATAAACTGACACACCTTGTTTACTGCATAGCAAATATCAGGTCTAGTGAAAGTAAGGTACTGTAGAGCACCAACAATCTGTCATACCGTGTTGGGGTAGAGTGAAGAGTGTCAGGCACGGATCCAATTTAGACGAGGAAGACATCGGAGTATCAACTGGTTTGCAAGAAGTCATACCTGCTCGTTGGATAATGTCTAGTGTATACTTGTGTTGACTGAGTAAAAGACCCATAGAAGTCGATTTAACTTCTATTCCTAGGAAGAAGTGAGCTGACCTAAGTCTCGAAGCTTAAACTCTGAACTCAACAAAGTAATCAGTCGTTGAAGCAAGACGAGTCACTCCCAGTTAATAGAATATCATCAACATACACAAGCAGATAGATCATTGCACCACCGAAGAAGAGAATAAACAGAGAAGTATCAACCTTGGATGCCTGAAATCCAATGGAGATGAGAAACTCACTTAACCGATTGTACCATGCTCGAGGGGCTTGTTTCAAACCATACAGAGATTTATGAAGACGACACACATAAGATGGAAGTGTAGGATCAACAAAACCAGGTGGTTGTGCCATGTAAACTTCTTCCTGAAGAATGCCGTTTAGGAAGGCATTATGGACATCTAACTGATGAATTTTCCAACCAGTGTGACAGCAATCGTGATCACAAGTCTAACCGTGGTAGGCTTAACCATTGGACTAAATGTCTCCAAGTAATCAATCCCCTCTTGCTGCGTGAAACGCGGGCAACCAATCGTGCTTTATATCTGTCAACTCGACCATCGGTGTGCCGCTTAATCTTATAAACCCACCTACTGCCTACCACATTCATGGATGGATGTAAGGGCACTAATGACCAAGTGTGATTACCATGAAGTGCCTTGATTTCCTCTGTCATAGCATTATGCCAAATAATGTACCGGTTGGCATCCTTGAAAGAAAGTGGTTCCTGTTATGGTAGAGAAACTACCCAAGAGGCAGGGGAGACACTAAAATTTGTTGTCTTGGATACACGTGGGCGAAGTATCATGGAATGGGTGCGGGCAGCAGGAGGGGGAGTGGCAGACTCACTGGTTGTAGCTTGCTGAAGGGAGAATTGAGACATATCAACACATAAATTAAGTCCAGGAGAGGAAATAGATGAAGAACCTGGCGATGAGGAGCTCAATATAGGGCCAAGCTGAGAAGAGGAAACAACAGGTGAGCTGGTAGGTGAACCAATAGGGGCGACCGCAACATTTTGTTCACTGCTGGTGGGAACAACAGGAGAGACGACAAATGAGCCAGCAAGAGAGAACGGCAAGTCTGAACCTGTACCTGAGGAATGATCATGACAATGATATGCAGGTAATGGTAAGGGTGCCCAAAGGGTTGTGTTATGTGCAGGGGTGTCGGGTGAGTGTTTGGATAGAATGATGGGATGGGTTGTAAAGTAGCAGTAGGAGGTTGTATGGGTGAATCTACAATTTGTTCAGTTTTGTCAAAAGAAAAAACAGTTTCATGAAAACGAACATGACGAGCAAGATAAATACGGTTTGACGACAAATCAAGACATCGATATCCTAAATGAGAATTGCTATAACCTAGAAAGACACAAGGGGATGAGTGAAAATCTAACTTATGAGCATTGTACGGATGAAGGAATGGAAAGCAAAGACACCCGAAAGTACGAAGGAAAGCATAATTAGGAGTTGTTTTTAAAAGACATTCAAATGGTGTTTTATGATTAAGAACAGCAGTGGGCATGCGATTAATCAAATATACTGAACTTTCAAACGCATAACTCCAATATTTTAAGGGAGCTTTACATTGGCCAAGAAGAGTGAGCCTAGTTTCAACAATATGTCGATGACAACGTTCAACCATTCCATTTTGTTCATGAGTATGCGGACAAATAACACGATGATGAATACCAATGGTTTTAAAATATGTATTGAGTTTGCGATATTCACCACCCCAATCTGTTTGAACAGACTTAATTTTTAAAGAAAATTGGCGCTCAACAAGGGACTGAAATTGTTGAAATATAGCAAACACATCAGATTTTGCAACCAAAGGATAAAACCAGATAAATTTGGTATGGGCATCCACAAAGATAACAAAATAGCGAAAACCATCAGACAAAAACATAGGGGAAGGACCCCAAACATCACTAAAAATTAGATCAAGAGGAGCTTGAGTTTGATGACCTGTAGTTTTTAAAGTCAGACGAGAAGATTTTCCCAAAGGGCATACTGGACAATTAAAATTAAATTGTTTTGACGTACAGGACACCTGTTTAGTTGACACTAGAAAATTCAAAATGCGTGGACTGGGATGTCCAAGCCGATGATGCCAGACATCAGTGGAAGTAGAGACACATGTAGACAAGAAAACTTGAGGCAACGACGTTGTAGACGACGCGGATAAAATATATAGACCATCTATACTCTGACCGGAAAGAAGCACCTCCTTTGTCATGAGTCCTTAACATAAAATAAAAATGGATGAAATTCAAAAAACACATTATTCTCAAGACAAAACTTTTGAACAGAAAGTAGAGGTTTTTTAATGTGAGGCACATGTAAAATATTGGATAAGGTAAATGTGCGTTTGGGTGAACGAATTTTAGAGTGAGCAATATTAGAAATAGTGAGGCCCTTACCATCACCAACATGTAAATGATCATTACCACAATAAGGTTTTGAGCTCATACTCGCAAGGTCCGGTGTCACATGATGATTTGCACCTGTATCAGGAAACCAAGTAACAGGAGCAGTTATAAGAGCAATATTAAATGCTAAATTGGCATTAGCTTGTAGATTATGAGTAGCCAATTGAGAGCACTGCTGGGCGGTATGTCCATAGTCATAACACAGCTGACATTTTGTAGTTCGATTATAGCCTCCCAAACAGTTTCCTTGTTGTCCAAACTGCTGACCAGAGCCAGATGAAAACCGGTTTTGCTGTTGTCCAAATTTCGGACCTGAACCATAACTATTAGTGCTAAAGTTTGAGTTTGAACTATAGCCATGATTCCCATGATTGTAGCTACGATTACTCTGTCTCCAACCCCCACGAAACCGACCCCTTCTTCCAGTACTAGAACCAAACTGACGCTGCCCAAAAAATGCAGATGGCTGCTGTGATGGAGTTGGTAACAGAGGAGCCGTGACAGTAGGATGGAGTGATGCTTATGAAGAAATTCATGTGTGAGGAGATGGCTATGGAGGTCTGTGTAAGAGATGGGATCAGCCTTAGTGGACAGGCTAGTTACCAGATCCTTAAAATCACTACGTAACCCCCAAAACACATACAAATTAAATTCAGCCATGGAGATTTGTCTACCAGCAGCTGCAAGTTCATCAAGTAAGGCCTTAGCCTTCTGCAAATAAGTGCTGGCAGAGTCATCGTGTTGTCGTAAATCTTGGAATGCACCATGGAGTTGCATAATCCGTGAGTATGAAGGGGAAGCAAGGGAAGTTTCCAGCGTTGTCCAGATTTCTTGAGAAGTTTTACAATCCACAACTAGATGTAGAACTTCTGTGGAGAGCGAGGATAATAGAGCACTCATGATTAAGTTATCTTGTTATTTCCATAATAAAAATGAGGGATTGACCGATGGTAAGGATGTGGCAGTAGATATAAGATGAGAGGGAGGACATGGGGAGGTGACATCAACAAAGGAGTATACACCTTGGCCCAAGAGAAACAGTTTCATCTGCATCCTCCAATACAAGAAGTTGGTATTGGAGAGGCGTAAGGAGATTACCTGCTGCGTATTAGAAAAAGGAATGATGGCAGACTTATTCATGATATCTAGAGAGGAGTTCATAGGAACAATGCTGGCAGAGGCAGCCGCTAAAGAGGATTGAGATATTGGTGCAACAGCAGCACCGTGTTGAAGTTCCTGGTTGTGGTTGTCCATTGTAAATAGAGAGGCAGAAGCAGACAGACACGTAAGTGAGGAAGGAAGGGCTGAATGAAGACAGAAGCAGAGGAGAGTAACGGCTGGAGGAGACGACCGAACAATAAACCAGAAGCGTGAAGAAGGATTTCGTTACTACTCTGATACCATGTTGAATTATGTAGCAAGATTGAATTAATGTATATTATGCTTGGCTGCAAATCACACAGCCCTTCCTTGATATTTATAACATTAGGGTTGTGTACAATACAAGGGTGGAATGTACTATACATGATAATTATTCCTATACTAGGTATTTACATATATATAGGACTCTTTCCATAATATGTGTTAACACGGGGTTTAATTGTGCGATTGTTTGTCTGTGTATGTTAGGGAGTGCAGAGATAGCGATAGAAAGCCTTTTTTTTTTATATTTTTTGTTGATGTATAATTCTTTTTATTTTGATTTGAAAATGATTTGGGCCTTCCTTTGTTATGACATGCTGAATCGCCTCTGTATCATTAGTAAGCTTAGTGGATACGAAAAAATCTTCGATAGTGGGATCTTAATTAACACTTATGGTATCTTGGAGCATAAATTAAATTGATAAAATATAGAATTAAGGCTATTGATATATAATGGTGGTGAAAATAGAAATTTAACAGATGTTGAATGTGTAGAGTTGAGGTGTTTAAATGAGATTGGGGATTTAATAAGACATCATGAGTATCTCCGGAGGTAAAAAGCAAGAAATAATTGGTGCAAGATGGGTTCTAGAAACCCCAGATTGTTTCAGCTCTTAGCTTGTCTAACATATTCAAGGCTTTCTTTTTGAAGCGGATTTTCAAAAAGCCTTTGATTTGGTGACTCGGGATTTCATTTTGAAAGTCATAGCTTTTATGGGATTTGGCTGTAAGTGGATATTTCTTTGATTGGGAATGTATATCTACATCTAAACTTTTAGTGCTAATTAATGACTCATCATTTAATGAGTTTCATATGCAGGAGGGTATTTTAGGCAAGGGGATCTTGTGTCACCTTTCTATTTAATATTGTAGTAGAAGGGTTAGCGATCCTTTTAGGTCAAGCAATGTAGAGTGGTCTATATTCAAGAATACAATTTTCGGCTCAAACAACAACTGCACTACAGTATGTTGATGATACATTGATTTTTTATCCCAGTGATAAACAACTTCCTCTATATCATATGTTCTTGTTCAAAATACCATATGGTTTTGCAAGGAAAATTATCTCTTTGCAAAGATGATTCTTATGGAGTCAAGATATATATATGTATACTAAAAAGCTTTGTAAGGTGGCTTGGAATTTCAAAAACTAAAATAGGTTTGGGAGTGGGTTCTATTATGGCAAAAAATAAGGTTATGGTTTTTGAATTAATAGCTACCCACTTATTTCTTGTTTTAAGAATCTCGTATTATGTAGACTCTTTATATTTTCCATTCACCATCAACATTAAGTCTAATTTGCAATAAATTTTGACATATTGTTTTCTAGTTTAGACTTCATAATTCTTTGCTCAATTTTAGTATATAACACTTATTCTTCCTTCAAACAACACATTAATTACTGATTTGTTCATGAAATTAGAAGTTAATGGAAAACTAAAGAGAATTTAATTTCTGTATCTATATTTATTTCAATTAGTTTTCTTGGGATGATTTCAATTTTCTATTTTTTTGTCTATTCATTTAAAACCCTTTAGTTTTTTGTCCTCTTGCATCTTCTTGAACATCATGGAATAGAAAGGGCTTCTTTTAAAGGATACTTCAGTCCTTATGTTACAGGGCATGTCTTATTTGGTCCCTTTAATTCTTAATTGTATCAATTAGTTCTCCAAATTTTAAGCCAAAGAAACAGATTAGTAGAAGCGTGTAACAGTTAGTTCATGTGAAATTATTAATTGAAAAATCCACGTGAATTATTATTTGTGATACACCTAGTTTATCTTCTAAGATGTCATGCCAAACTAAAAATGAAAGAAACAAAATCAGGCTAGTAGAATTTTAAGCAACCACAGCCCAATATTTCAACCCTTCAAGCAATCACAGCCGAACTGATCATAGAATGATGTTAAAACTTTTTAATTTTTTCCCAAAGATAATAATACATGTTAATAAATCTATGCAAATGCATCATAACTTCTAATCATTCACCACATTTAACTAACACTCTCCTTCTTTATTCCCTTCCGAGTAAAATTATTTTCAACAAATGATACATTATAAAAAAAGAAACAGCCCAAAAACACAATGCTTTATATTTATTTGTTTGTTTGTTTTGTACAACAAGGCGGTAATATCAGACCTGAGTACCGTTGCCAACTCAAAAACTAAATCCTTCAACGAATTGAGTTCAGGTTAAATTAAGTTTCTGTACGAAATGGGTAATTATATAAATAATCTTTCCACTGCTCCATTGTAGTAAATCCTATTGAACCATAAAGAGGATGAGGAAGCAGATGATATGGCGGATGAGGAAGCAGATGATATGGCGGTACATGTATCACTCTATCTCTTTCCACTTCTGACTCTTGGTTATCAACGCCATGATTCCCCTCTATTCCTTCAAATGAATCCAAATCTACAATCACTTGGATCCCACATTGATTCACATTAATGTCTTCGCTCCCCAAATTCACATACAATTCCAATTCTTCGTGTGCACAATGTTCTTCCATTGCCATCTCACTTGAACTTACGTATCTTACCCAACTAAGAGGGGAATAGTGTCCGACTACATGTGTAGCTTCAAACAATTGAATACCGTTGCTCTTCTTTCTAATAATAGCATTGATTCTGGGAATCCGACTCAAAACAATCCTTGTAGAGAAAGCCCAAAAAATCAACCCTTGGAAAACTGGAGGTATACGAAATGATAATGAACATCCTTGTCCATGGTAGTTCAACCCCTTTGGAAGCTTAAAATAATAGATACTCATAGCCAATTTGACATCGTAGTAGTGAATATGATATCCATAACTACCATTGCACGATGCCTGCATATATAAATTCATTTGAAAAAGTGCTGAAATTTCAAACACTAACATACATACATACATACATATATATATATATATATATATAGAGAGAGAGAGAGAGAGAGTATTTATGTGCAAGAGAGACAGAATAGTACCTCAACAACGTTCTTCTTCTTATTATTTGATAAACCGGAGGCGGTATCAGAGGAAAGAATCCAGCCATGATTACATACACCTTCCATGCCCTGAATCTCCATTAAATCTGAACACCTATACAGAGACAGATTTTCATTTTCTTTTAACTGGATTGGCAGTCTTACTCTTTCCAATGATGTGCAACCGAGTGCATCCAAGAATTTTAAATTTGAGGGAAGCTCTGAGATTGATACAAGATTGCTGCAATTATGAACTCTCAAAAACACCAGCTTAGGAAGGACACTGATGCCATAAGGCAGACTGAAGAATTTGTTTCCTGATAGATTCAATTCTTCAAGAGAGGACAAACAACCAAAATCAACACAATTAAGTGAGCATTCAGACAAACCATAATAAGCAAGTCTTAGTTTTCTCAATAATCTCCAACCAGTGAAAGAAGTTGGCAGCAAAGCTTTCCAATCTAAAACACTTGCTGACATCCATGATGAAATTGGTGAAGGCCAGGATGGAGATGATGGTGCGTCCAGATTGAAATTGTATCCGCACAATGACAACTTCCTTACATACTTTAAATGTTCAATTGAAGATAAAATTTGCTCATTCTCAATTCCATCCGCTAACAGCTCACTAAAGGATTCAATATCACACAAGCGCTCTGGCAACTTCTCAAGTTGTGAACACCCTGAAATATTCAAACTTTCAAGAGACTTTACATTACAAATACTTTCAGGAAGAATCTTTAGCCTCCAACATCCCTTTAAATTCAAGAAAACAAGTCTCTCCAAATGTCCAATAGATTGATGCACCTCAACCAAACTTGAGCAACCTTCAAGCATGAGTTTCTCTAGACTTGAACTGTGCAAGTTTGGTGTTTTAACAAGATGCTTTGAATAACTGAGATTAAGGATTCTTAGCTTGTTGAGAATCTGTCAGAGCAATGAGAAGAACAACAAAAACTAATCATCAAAAGTTGTAACTTGAAAATATAAACAACAAATTTTGGAGGACTGAAGTATGTTTTGCACCTTTTTTTCCTTCCAAAATTCTTTGATGTTACTATACTGCATATCAAGAACAACTAGGTTGTTCAACAATAAATCGGATGGAAAAGATTTTAAAGTGCATTCAAGCCAACAAATCCATATCAACTCTTCAGAAAGCAGTTTGAAGGGTCCAGTGAGATGTACTCCATTGATTTGGAGAAACTTCAAGCATCGCATATTTGTAAATGATCCCGTGCTCAGTGATTTATCTTCTGATGTTCTCGCATCCAGCACTAGACCCTCTACAACTTCCGTTCCCTAAAAAAAGAACAAAATTCAGTAGAACTTCTAAATAATTATAAGCAAAACATTTGAAAAGAAAGATAAACGTGCATGATTGTGCTTTTGTGTATGCATTTAGTAATTACCATCTGCTTGCTAAGTACATTCCATGCATCCTCACGTTGCCAAATTCGGCTGCGTTTTCCAGGGTGGTCAGGTGACTCTTCATGAATGATCTCCCTTCCCATGTCTCTCAATAGATCATGCATGCTTATCTTTCCAGAAGCATTAACTTTAATCAAAGACCTTTCACTGAGAATTCCCAAATCATCTTCTGGATTGTAACCACAACGGGCTTCTAGTACATTTGCTACGTAATCTTTATTTCTACCAATAAAAAAACATGCAATATCAAGAAATGTATTCTTTAGTTTATAGTCATCAAGTGTGTCAAAACTTATTCTAAGTTTTTTCTGAATTTCACGATTTGAAATGTTTCTCAACTTGTCAATTGCACATTTCCATCTAGATTTGTTTTTCCCGGACAAACAAGAACCTAAAACCTCAAGGGCTAAAGGAAGCCCTCCACAGTAATCAACTACATCATTCAAAAGCTCAACATAATCTTTTGTTGGCTTGCTATCCCCGAAGGCATGCCAACTGAAAAGCTGAAAGGACTCATACTGTTTCAATTCTTCGACCTGATATGTTCGATCCGCTTTAAGAAGCAAGCGTTCATCTTTCGCTGTAATTATTACTCTACTCCCGGGACCAAACCAGCTTCGCTCTCCCATCAAAGCATTTAGTTGGTGCAAATGAACCACATCATCAAAAACAACAAGAACTCTTTTGTGACAAAGCCGTTTCTTGATGAGAACCATTCCTCTATCAACATTATTGATAGTTCCAGCATTTTGTTTCAAAATATCATGAAGAATATGTTCTTGTAAGAGAACGAGACCATTAGATTGTTCTGATGTCTCATTAATGTTCGAAAGAAAACAGCTTCCCTCAAATCCACAGCAGAGTTGATTAAATACAACTTTTGCTAAAGTCGTCTTTCCTATTCCTGGCATCCCATGTATGCCGACAATGCGAACCTCATCTGTCGCAGTACTTAGGAAGTCACTAATAGTATGGACAAGGCGATCAATACCTACTAGGTGAGTAGCAACATTTAGGTTCTTGGGATCCAATTTATTCAACACATCCTTGACAATCACTTGGATAAATTTTGATTCGTGGCTGTTCATTGACATAAGCAACTCATTAACAGAGAGACAATTAAGTATGCTAAAAAAATATTTTGTTGTTTCACATGGTAAAATCTAATGTATAATTACTCCATAAATACGTGCAAGTGAATTTAGAGAGAAATGTCATACCCATTTTCCATATCATTGAGATTCCATCCACTTAGATTTCCGGCCTCCTCGAGAGCTTTTCTCCATTCCTTCACCTTCTCTTTAAAACGTTCTTCATGGCTATCAAATGCTTTTGCAAAACTGCCAGTCTGTTTTCTCACATCTGAAGGATCAATGTCATAGAATACTGGAAGAACAATCTGACCAGTTTTCCTGCTTTTGCACTCAAGAATCTCTACAAGTTCATTAAGACACCATCTAGAAGAAGCGTATCCTTTTGAGAACACCACTATATATATCTTTGATTCTTGAATTGCCTTAAGGAGATGTTTGGAGATTTCTTCACCTCTAGGAATTTCATCATGATCTTGAAAGGTGAGGATTCCTGCTTGGACTAAGGCAGTATATAGATGATCTGTAAAATTCTTGCGATTATCTTCTCCTCTAAAACTCAGAAATACATCATAGGCCCCTTTTGGTCTAGATCGAGAAGATTCTGGCTCTGTCATGGAAGCTGCAGAAATTATGGCACAATAAATTAGCAATGCAGCAATGAATTGGAGAAGGAATCTCTTTCTTGTAATTACTAGCAAGAAATGCATGTAAGGCGATCACCAGAGGCAATACATATGAATGTGCTGAGATAGAACTTTCACAGAAACAAACGGATTGATGATATTTGTCAGTGGAGTTCTTCATTTCTGACCATTGTTCAACACTTCCATTATTTATCAGTGGATTATCAGGAAGTCGAACGATATTTGCTAGGATATTCCAAAATTTAGTGTTCTTTCATTTGGTGATTACCAGACAGATTCAATAGACAATAAATTACATGAGAACACTCATGGGTACATTAGATAGGACTGAATCAGACCAGGAACTCCAACAAACAAACCCTTTGTCTTTCTCCTTCCACTAAATATGCCAAGAAATAGTAGAAATCATAACCACAATGGCATAAATTGTTGGAATGAGTTGGAATTTTTCCAACTTGTTGCCCATCTTTGGCTATAAATTGGCAGCAGAAGCACAGCACAATGTGTAAGAAAAAACTAGGATAGAGTACAGCACAATCGCTCTCTTCTTGATAACGGTCAGTTGACAGTTGAGAAGATTCGAGGAAGCGAAAATCCTGCTGATATGCTTACAAAAGAAGTAACGATAGAAAAACTGACGTTGTGCAAAGCTTCAGTTGGTCTTCAAGGATAGAGGACAGGTGAGATGCCTTTTGTCTCTAAGCGGGAGATTGTTAATTAATGGAGAACAAAAGGCACACCCCACCCACTTCTTGTCCAGCTTGCTAGAAGTGGAAGAAATGATGACAGGTGAGATGCCTTTTGTCTTCAAGTGAGAGATTGTTAATTTTTGAATTTCTGGAATATAATAGTTAGCTAGTGGGATCTTTCATGATGCATACCTCATTCCTTGGATGATTTTGTTAGAATAATGGCAGGGATTGATTGATGGAAAGTTTCAGCCTAAGGTGTGGCAAGGATTTTTCTATGGAATATTTTGGCTAATTTGGCATTTCAGATTGGGAATATGTTCTGTCTTTTCTTTCACAAGGTTGCATCTTGGATTCGTTCTTATAATTCTATTTTCATAATACCGGTATGGATCTGTTAAGAAATAGGGAGTGTGTATCAACAAGGTGTAATCAGTGTCTGTAATTTATAACGCTACTTTTCCCTATAACTTTTGTTTTATCTTTTCTTTGTTATGCTGGATTTCCATCTAATAGTTGGCCAACTTAATAATTTTCCTTGATTTTCATAATACATATATATGGACAACAAATCATGAACTTGCAAATGATAAAATAAATAAACTGATTTTGATTGCTAATTCAATAATAATTACCAGAAAACTAAAATTCCTTTTGGTTTTAATTTTCATCTAGACACAAATGATTATGGATTGGAGCAGTGTAATGATGGAATTATCCTTGCCAAAGAAACTTGTTAAACATGCAATTAGGGGCAGGATTGTCTTTCTAATAGGATGCAAATTATTATTTATATTTAGAAATGGCTACAACGTGCTGGGCACATGCTAGTGGGTGGGCGCCCCCCGCACCATTTGATGGCGTATGCTACCCCAGAACAAAATCAAGAGTCTCATTACAAGGCTCTTTCAATGCCTTGCCACCCTAGGCATAATGGCAAGGCACATGTGTCGAGGAGGCCCACGAAGGAGCTCTAGACATGGGGTTTTCTCTTCCCTCCCTCTCTACCCTCTCTCCTCATAGAACAATTATGCTGCCCATTGCAAAAAAAAGTAGGTCAGACATGATTGTCAGACCTAAGTAACAGGGTCTGACATGTTACCAAGCCCAAGTAAAAGTAGGCCAGTAATGTTTGTCAGACCCAAGCTTGCTTGGGTCAAACACCTTTGAATATAAGATGTATTTTAACTATTGAATAATGGGTCTAACAACCACGCCATACCCAAATTATTTGGGTCTGGTGTGGTTATCAGACTTAAGCCACTTGGGTCTGATACCATTACCAGACTTAAGGTCCTTTGTTTTGGCAGATTCAAGCGACTAAGGTCTGGCACCCCCATGCCAGACCCAATTACCTCTTCATTCTTTCATTTTCTTCGATTATTTCTCTTTGGTCACTATACTTTTCACCTACATTGATGTTTTAAAAAAATTTCAGTTTGAATAATAGCTAGATTTTTACTAATCCTATTATAGAACTTATTCTTAGCTTTATTGGGGTGACAAAATCTTTTATCATAGTCGTCAAACCTTGGATCATTAGATTATCAGGTGTTCATGTTATTTTTTTATTAAAATAATATTTTTTTTTTCAATAAAATCACCGTAGACCCAAACATCTTGGGTTTAACAACCACGCCAAACCCAAGATAGTTAGGTCTAGAAAACAAGCTAGACCTAAGCAACTTGGGCTTAGCAAACACACCGAGCTCAATTAATCATCTTGAGTTTGACATATAACATGAGTTTGATATTGTTGCCAAGCCTATGTAAACATGAATACCCCTCATAATTATAGAAAATTACACAAAAAACAATTTGGAAGAATAAAAATACCCACATATGTGTTGCACCCTCGCGACGAAGCGCGGCGGAGCGGCGACCAATCGATTGAATTTCAGGTTTTTTTGTTTTTGTATAAAGGAGTCGCCACCTAGTTTTATGATCACTAGGAACCCTAACTGGTCTTTCAGAGATTCTAAGGCAAGGGACTGGTTGCGTAAAGGGAAGGTATTAGCACCCCTAGTACGCCCTACCTAAGGTAAGCTGCTTGGTGTTTGGTTTGCTCTATAATTGCTATGGTGTTGGTGTTTTCTAATCCCATCAGTTTTCCTAGGTTTGATTCAAATAAAATTTATTAGGATAGAAATCCAAGGAGATTCCATGTGCTTCGAAAGCTCATTTTTCCCTTAGTATTTCAAGAGTTTGCGACTTGTAAATTGCAAGGAGGAGGGACAAAAAATCTAGAAATTCAGGGCGCTAAAAAAACCTATATTTTTTCGTATTTTATACTCTCACGACTCGTAAACCGTGGAGCAAAAACAAATAAATTGAAATGTCCTCGATCATAATCAATGCTTCTTTCAAGGATGTGTGCGGATTTATTACTCCCAATAATATTTTGGATATTCGTCCTTTAAGGATTTCTTTATCCAAACATTAGCGGTGAATAATAGATGAATTCCCCCTAATATAGGATTTTTATATTTTTTGGAATATTGGCCAATATCCTTTGGAGTTTTACAAACATGTTGTAAAATCCAGAAATGCAAGAAAATAATTTTTGGTTGTGTTTAAGAAATCCATGCGAAAACACATTTTTCAAAACTTCCAATATATATTTTTTTTATATATATATAAAAACGTTCAAAACATGTTAGAGTATTGGCCGTATGCAACACACAAGAAAACATTTTTTATATTTTTGTCGAAACACAAACATCACAATTAGACGTAAACATCAAAATGGAAAATAGCAAGCCATCATACATATTATAAGAATTACAAGAAGCTTGAAACAATTCGTAACAAAAACCCATCAAAGCCAAATCAACTTAAAATTTTGTAACTGGAAAGGAATAAACCCGTATGTATGAGGGAGCCACAGTTTTAGAACTGAAATTTTGAAATCAAACCCCTATGTCCGTGCCTCACAACCCCATTATTTCCTCACCTTAAAAACGAACTGCCTTATTCATTTCACAACGCCAACAGAGAGAAACAAAACAGAAACTGGGAAAGCATGCTTTATTCGTATATAGGAAAAACAAAACCATGGCCGGCTAATCTCTCAAGAAGCAGAAAAAAAAAACTGAACAGAGAAAGGAGCTGATGATGAAGAAACAACAGCCCCCCTCCCACGGTTCCTTATGAACCAGCGAAAGAAAGAAGAAAAGAAAGAAAAAGAAACGGGTTTTTGAAACGTCAGGAACAACAAAAGGCAAGCGTTCATTTTAGTCTAAAATTGAAAACGAATGTACAAAGCAAAGACAGAACAGGTTTTTAAAAAACGTCAACACAACAGATTTAGAGGCAGCAAAGGAGGGGAAAGTTAAGACTTATACCTGCAGGTCTCAACGTTTTTTTCTACAGAAGATGAAATGGAAAACCAAGCGAACGTTGCTGTCAAGGTTTAGCAGCAAGTCTCCCTCTCGTCTTGTCATTTTTCTCTCCTCTTTCCTCACAATAACACCAGAATGCAAGAAAGGAACTCCCTCTATTTACTGCGTTTTTTTTTACTCTGCTTCTCTTGCGTTTTTCTCCTCTTTTTATGCTCCTTTTCTCTCCGTTTTTCACCTTTTTTTCTGCTCTCTTTTTCTTGCCCCTGTTAGGTCATTAGAGAGGCTTATATATAGTCTAAATATGTCTCCATTTAGGAAGGATTCAATGCATTAATCCTAGGACGTAAATCCCTACTGATTTGCAGTAAAAAAACCGCAAAAGGAAGCTGCAATATTCTGATTTTATGCTGGTGCTTTACATCTGATTTCTTTCCAGTTTTAGAGGAGGGTGTGGCTATTTTCTTTCCTTCCATAGGGCCAGCTGCTCCCTTTGAAATGAGGCAAGAAAAAACGTGGTTGCAGCTCCAAAATTCAGGCATGATGATAAAGGAAAAACAACAGGAATTTGCAGCGAAAAAAAGGAAAGAAATCAGATGGAGGGTGCAGCTCCAAAGTCTCATTTTCCTTATTCGGTGTGGAAAAAATCCTGTCATTTATAATGATCCAACCCCCTCTCCAGCTTTCAATATCCTTCTTCAATGCAATCCCTCATTTTAATAATTTTCGATTCAGTCCTTGGTCCAAAAAAAAATCCTTCGAATCAGCCCTGCAAACTTGGGCTATATCCTTCCCGTGACAGAATTTTCTACCTTCACATTAGATATTCAAATTGGAATATCTTGAGCTTCTGATATCGAAATCAAGTGATTCAAAAGCCCAAATTCATCTATGTATCTAGGACTACAACTTTGATGAAGGAGTCGAAGTGAGATAAAATCTTTTTACAGAACAGAAATTGCAGGCAGTAATCTAGTGGGTCAAAAGGGATCTCCAGGTCTAACTCAAAAACTGATGAATGCCGAGAAGCCTGATATGACTGAGAGTATGAACTAAGAACAAAAATCACAAAAACTAGGCCAAAAACAGAGTTTTTTTAGTGCAGACACGGGTCAATATCCTTCTCGCGGTAGAATTCTCTACCTTCACGTTAGATATTCAAACAAGAATATCTTGAGCTTCTGATATTGAAATCAAGCGATTCAAAAGCCCAAATTTATCTACGCATCCAGGACTACATCTTTGATGAAGAGTCGAAGTGAGATAAAATCGTTTTAGAGAACAGAATCTGACAGTAATCTAGTTGGTCAAAAAAGTTCTTGATCTGACAATGTTGAGCATCCGAATCTAACTGAGAATCTGCTCTAAGAAAAATGATCCCTAGGACCTATTAAAGGTTTACGTCAATTTTTTTAATATGTAATGAGTGACAAAATATACCTAGGATGGTCAAATATCGTACGAACTGAGTCAGAATAAGAGCCTAAGTTGGAACAAAAAATTGCGACAGGAGTAGAACCATTTTTTTAGTGCAAATTCTAAGGGATTTATTCAACCTTAAAGACCAGATAAAAAAGGAACGAATTTAGCATTATGACGACTCCTGATCAACCTAAGAAAACCTGATGATTTTGGTAGTAAAAGGGAAGGCTAAAAAGAGCAGAAAATAGCTCACACCAGGTTTTGAAAAAAATATTTCTTATGTGCTTTTGTCAATCTTCTGGTGAACATGAGCTAAACTCCTACACTCTATTTAAAAGAGGTATACACCGTCTCTAGCACGTGGGGGTCCAAAAATGAGTAACAACAATATGCAAAGCTTATTTTTTATTTTTTTCAAGGTTAAAAATGTATTTTAACTATTTAACATTGACTTAGGTCCGACGTGGTTTCCAAACCCAAATA
This sequence comes from Populus tremula, assembly GCA_964019445.1. Classification (NCBI taxonomy): domain Eukaryota; kingdom Viridiplantae; phylum Streptophyta; class Magnoliopsida; order Malpighiales; family Salicaceae; genus Populus; species Populus tremula. The sequence continues at coordinate 15,489,311 of CAXHTJ010000011.1, forward strand.
TCTTGGATCTGCAACGTTGGGTCTAGCCAAACCCAAGTGATAGACCCCTACACCAAACCCAATTACCTCTTCATTCTTTTGTTTTATTCTTTGATTATCTCTCTTTGGTTAGGTCTAGCAACCATGTTAGACCCAAGTGACTTGGGTCCAGTAAGCTGAAAGCGACTTCGATCTGACACCTATGCCAGACCTAAATATCTTGGGTCTAGTAAGTTATGTCAAACCCAAACGCCTTGAATCTCACAACCATGCAAGATCCAAGATCATTTGGTTTTGTGTGATTGTCACAACCATGCAAGATCCAAGATCATTTGGTTTTGTGTGATTGTCAGACACTAAGTATTTAGGCTTGGCACCCATGTCTCATCCAAGTTACTTATAAAATACTCCAACTTGAAGTGGAACACGGGCAAATGTACTAGTCTTAAACTAAAAAAGAGATGGAAGGAACTTAATTGAATGGTGTAAACTTAAAAGCTTTGGCAAGTTTTTTATTTTTATGAAATCAAAGTTATTTGTCAAGAAATGAAATTAAAACAAGAAAGAGGCGAGGAAGATTTACTAGCAAAAACATGACAACAAAAAATCCCATCTAACAATTATTTTCTTTGGCAATCTTCTAATTAGTGTTAATATTGCTGCAAACATGAAAACAAAAACGACTACATGCTAGATGTTAATGATGTTAGATGATCAATGAATAATTTTGTGCATCTAGGAAAGAAAAACGACTACATGCTACACGATAATATTGTTAGATGGGCAATGAATAATTTTTATTATTATACTCTCAGCACGACATATTTCTACGTTACCTGTGGAGACAAAACTGACAGGCTTACTGAGGTCTGCTTTTCTTCTCTTTCGCGAGGATGAATCGTTTTCTTCATCTTTGGATTGTTTACGTTTTTCCTTCTGCATTCTAAAATAGATGAAAGTTGTCAATGATACGTATGAACGTAAAGCTTTCAAATTATTGCTGAGAAGAAGAAAACAAAGAAAACTACATGCATGCAATCTGTAGCAAAAATCTCACTGTTTACCTCTATATGGTGTTCATGAGTTGGTCGGATCCCACCAACTTGGTGACTTTAAAGATCAAATTGCAGCAATCGGAAAGGTTAGCTGATCAAGAGTAAAGAACTGACGCCTGAAGATTAGTAGAGCCAATATTGTTTCAGAGACAGAATATGACTTCTTGCAAATTATTAGTAATGCAATAATTACCAAAGATAAAAAGGTAACGTGTAAAGGAAAAGGAGCAAGGAAATTTCTGTATAGCTCTTGCTTGAGCATCTAAAAGTTCTCCTGTATTTTATCAACATCAGAGTCAAATGGCACGATTTCCACACGGAAATTATCATGCATTCGGCTGTCTCCATCTCTCAGCGGTGATCGGGTCTGACCCGATACTCACAAAATCAATGATATATAATTCCCACGAACCTTTTTTCAAAGCCAGGGAGATTTTTTTCCAAGGAAGACTTTTACCGGGCGTCCACTGAACCTTCTGTTTTTACTTTTATAACGCGCGTTTTGTAATTTATTGTTATTTTTTAAAGTATTTTTTAGTTAAAAATATATAAAAAAAATATTTTTTAAAAAAAATTATTTTTAATAACAGCGCATCAAAATAATTTAAAAACATTATAATATTATCTTCCGGTAATATATTTACAAATTTTTTGATGGTATGTTTCCATAATGATTAGAAAGATATTATTATCTTTATTCATGGTTTAAATATATTGATATAAAACCCATAGAACAATGCTGAAACCTAATATCAATCACACCATATTATAATTAAGTAAGATAACTAATATAAATCATGATAATATAAATCATGATAGTTATACATCATTGATTCAACATAGTTCTTTCTATGTACTATAATATTAGTTTTTACTTAACATGATTTCTAAATAAGAAATGTATAATTGTTCCAACAATAATGTCTTTGTTAAAGACAATTTGTGTTATCAATAATGATGTATGATTGGCCTCACTTGTGTCTTGATGGTATGTGTTCTACCACAACCAAGCGGGTCACGAGTTCAAAGGCTGGTAAAGAGAGAAGAAGAGAAGAAAGATTGATATTCAAAAAAAAAATGATGTATATATGTCATAACTCAATTTTTTACTCTTTTATTTTTATTTTTACTATGTTTTCTATCAAAATAATGAAAAAAATGAAAAATAACCATAAAATGATGAAAAAATGAAAAAGAAAATGAAAAAATGATGATGAAATAAAAATAAAAATGAAATGAATGAAGAATAAATTAAAATCTAGGTTAATTCAATATAATTGGAAGTTTGAGAACTTAATTAAACTTTAGTTTAGTTTAATTAATCAAATCAAGGGTTTAATTGCAGAATTGATAAGTTTTAAAACTTAAGTAAAATTATAATTAATTTAATTAATGAAATCAAAAGTTTAATTAAAAAATTATCAAAATTTAAAGCTGATTTGAATCACAATTGCAAGGAATGACGCCTGAAGATTAGTAGAGCCAATATTGTTTCAGAAACAGAATATGACTTCTTGCAAATTATTACTAATGCAATAATTACCAAAGATAAAAAGGTAACGTGTAAAGAAAAAAGGAGCAAGGAAATCTCTTTATAGCTCTTGCTGGAGCATTTAAAAGTTTTCTTGAGAATTAATTTTTTATTTATTTGTTGGAAAGTAGTTTTATTTTTGAAAGTAAATTTTGGAAAAGTGAATTTCAAGAAAGTGAATTATTTTAATGTTTGGTAGTGTAATGGATAATAAGTTGGAAAACATTTTTCAGTATTTAGTTATGTCATGGAAAATAAGTTGGAAAATAATTTATTAATGCTTTATTTTTTTCAAGTTTATTAAAATAATGAGAAACAAATCTTATAAATTAAAAAGTTGAATGAGAATGAAATTGAAAAAAAAAATATAATTTCATAAATTATCTCAAATAAAATAAATAATAATCAAAATATTAGAGAACAAATTTAACAAATAAAAAAAATTAAAAGATGAAGAAATTAAAATAATAATAATTATCATTTCATAAATTATTTAAAATAAAATAAGTAATAATTAAAAGAATGAGGATCAAATTTGTTAAATAAAATATTTCAATTAAAACATAATAAGGGAAAAGCAAATAATAATTAATATAAAAATGAGGATCGAAGTTAATATAAAAATTAAATTTTAAGGGATGAGATTAAAAAATATATATTAAAAATAAAAAATATATATAGCAATTAAAATTTTGAGGATCAAATTTGATATAATTAGCAAATAATGACATTTCTAAATTTTTCACAACTTCCGGAAAGTGTTTTCCGCCAAAAAAAATGAAAAACACTTTTTTGAAAACTAAGCTAAATTTTTTATTAACTGGAAAATATTTTTCATTGACCAATTTTTTTTAATAATAAACAAACATATAAAATTTAAAATATATTTTACAAAAATCTTTTTTTCATCAAACAAACATGAAGTAGCGTAAAAGCAAGTGTATGGTCTATTTTGTCAACCGGGTTGATGGGGTGGTTTTGACAGCATCAGAATCAAATGGAACGATTTTCCACACGGAAAATTAATACGTAATTATCATGCAAGCGGCTGTTTCCATCTCTCAAAATCAAATGGTATAAATTTCCACGAACCTTTTTTCAAAGGCTGGGAGCTTTTTTCCCAAGGAAGACTTTGACTTGGCGTCAACTGAACCTTCTGTTTTTACTTTTGATTAAGAAGTTAGACTTCCCAGCAATATAATTTTTGTGGTTAACATCTAACATTCTCTCATTTGACTCCAATAATATTATCTTTCTTCATGATTTGTTAAATGTATTAATATAAAACCCATAAAACAACTCTAAAACCTTCTGTTATATCCCATTTTCGGATTATTACCTAAAATTTACTTTTGTTTTTTCTTGAAAAAAATAAAAAAAAATAACAAAAACAAAAGCCATAATAACAAGAAGACTGATAATGGAGTATGGTTAGGTCTTATCGTCTACGTGCAAATTTGAATCGTTTTCAACATGTGAATAAAGATTCAACGCATCGGATTCCGATTAAAAAAACATGTTCAACGTGTATTAGTCCGAAACAATGCATGCCCTACTAATCAAACAGAGGATATCAACGTAGTCCCTGTCATCCAAAATGAGACTATTAATGAAGTCTCTGTTGTTCAATCAATGGCTGCACACTTTATATCACATGATCCAACAGAGGAGGAGGTTGCATGGATGACGAATAGCTTGGTAGGAGTGATAAATGAAGGTGTTAATTATCAGGATATAAAGAAAGACTCGCATTCTAATGGAGTTCAATTAACGGGTTTTTGTTCTATGGGTGCATCACAATCTTTGATCTCGTTCAATACTTATGACTCTACGATGGAAGCTTTTGAATTGGATATACCGCCTTGGCATGGTTAATTTGATGAGTTGAGGCCTTGCATTGATACATATGGTCGGAATGTTACGAGCATCAACAAGATTATATCAGCATATGGTAGAGCTATAGTTTTGACAAAATCAATTTGGGGTATAGCAATCTTGGTCATATTAATCTTTTAATTGGAAAACGGCTTCACAGATTTATTAAAGAAAACACTACTTTGTGGTTAAATGGGAAAGATTATAAGATCAAATTGCAGGAATTGGATCCTCTGCATTATCTAGTATCTGAAGCTATTGAGGACAACATGACAGCTTTTGATCTGATGAAGCAGGAAGATGAGAGTGAAACAGAGACTAGTACTGCTGACACTTTGATGTTGAAAATGCTGTCGAGATAGCAACTAAAAGCTGTGCACATTTGGCGTTGATTGTGGATGTGATTAGCTGTTCGCATAACAACAGGGATTTGGAAATCTGTGAAACATCTGTTTCTGATGTTCCTGTTGAAATTCTGTTCCGGAAATATGGGAGAGAAATGACCACTACAAGATTTCAGGGGTGTTCGGAATTAAGTTTCAACTACGGAAACTGCTAAACAAAACAGTATCTAGGAGGCTGTTACCTTTGATACTTACCTGCTACCTGGTTTGGTGAAGATGATGTGCAGCTAAAATGTGGTTGATAAATGTTAGGGAGAGACTGCTTGGAGAAATACACGGGCATTTGCCTTCACATTGGGCAAGAGATACCATTAATCATATTGATGGATACTGTTTACGATACTAAAGCACAAGCTCCATCTTTTTACACAGTTACTTCATTTTCCCGGCTTCTTATCATGTGAGATACGACACTCACATGGACACCTAAGAACAGGACAAGCAAGGCACCTTTCATATTGCACCGGGCAGGACATAGGATGCCTGCAGATCGAGATTCCATGGCCATGAATAATTTGAATCTTTTTAAAAGATGGAGTTGTTGTTCGCTTTACACAATTGGAATCCCTTCTGTTGGGAATTTCCAGAACTCAATCACACACAATTTACGTGGTTCGGCAACTTGCCTACTCCACGGAGCTACTGATTTGTATTAATCACTCAAGAAACAATAAACAAAGGAGAGGAGATAAAACTCTCTCAACTCAACTCTACTCTCTCAAGCTCTCTCTACTCTTCTCTGTTCTTCTCTTCTCTCTGTGTTTCACGCAACTGCAACTCTCTCTTCTTCTCTTCACAGTATTAACGCACACACACAGCTCCATACAATGGATGATTGAAGGGGCATGATTGATGCCCGCCGTTGCCTCCACTTTGTGTCCTCCACCATGTGCAAAGTGGGGGATTAGTTATTCCCACTTGCACATGGTGGGACATGGTTTGTCTCCAATAATTAACAATCTCCCACTTGGAGACAAACAATGAAATTATCTTTTATCCTTGAAGGCCAACTGAAGTTTTACACAACTTCAGTTTATCAAGTGTAACTCCTTTGGTTAACA